>BLKM01004803.1:276382-547685 GCA_013340265.1 Coptotermes formosanus
CCCAGTTTGATTTACTTAATCTTGTACAAGTGACTTGGAAATGCCAACCTCCAGCTTGTTGGCAGGCCTTCCACTTTCTGAAAATATTTCTCAACATGTGATGGAACTCATCTTTGAATATTAGCAATTTATCGTTGAATATTTTCTTTCAGTTCTTGCAAAGCATGTCAGTTGTTCACACAATCTCTGTCCTTTAGTATCTCTCTCAAATAATAATTGTACAGATTTAAATCTGGAGATGCTGGATGCTACATTTCATGACATATCAGCCATTTGCTAAATACCTTTTATAATGCCTCCATTGTGAAATTGCTTTTTGCAACACTGGACTCTGTAATTAATTATATATACCAACAAATGCTCATAAAATATATAAAATTACCAGTTATCTGTGTACATAATCTCTGTTCCCTCTTCCAATGAATGTTTGCTGTCTGCAGGGAGACGATCATACAAGGAATTTATACAAATTTAAAATTAATATTAGAGACTCGCCAATATTTTCTGTTACACACAAAACATATCCTTCAGCTAGATGCATAAAAGCAGGAAACTCAGTTGGCAAAACCTGTTACTGTTTTCAAACAGATTTTATATTAACTGACTGTAATTGCTTACAAAATGCTGAATCTTGTTTTAGTATTAATATTTTATTTGAACATGTAAATATTTTAATAGGGTGCTTAGTCAGTACTCACATATAGCTTTGTTTTTGTTTGTGTAATTGAGTTGTATCTGTGTATTTGTGTATTTATGTATTCATGCTGGTTTTTTAATTGGTGCCATGCTGTGAAGCCTGCATGTTAATAAACTTAATTGAATCATCATCATCCAATGGAAGTTTGCCACTCCATGCTTGTCTTTTTTTCTTTAACTCATATTCCTTACTTATGCAAGTAACTTTCCGAAGTTACGTACTTTACAAGATAGAAGACAACACTTTGATGCCCTTTTTTGCGTCCACACTTTCAAAGGATCAAAATTTTGTCCTTTGCTGATTGATAGTATTAGTCTCAAGACTTGTATCTCCTAATATTATAAACTTCACCCTGTTTTCTACATCACACAAAAATTACCCTTCCACTAGATACGCAGCAGGTGCAAATTTGGTATGCAATGATACAGACATTTTTAATAAGCAGGTTAGAGCTGTGAAACAGATTATACCCTTAGTTTTTTCACTGACATCTCATTTGCATGCCCAGTTTAAATTATTTAGCCACTCTGTGATCAAATTAAATTTATAAATGTAACTTTTTTGTTGATTTTATACTGTATTATGTTGTTTGTGGGTGTGTTTATTTATGCAATTTGTGTTATATTTATTTTGTGTTAGTTTTGTAGTTGGCCTGTTATGCTGTTAAGCTAGTACATTAATAAATGGGGACTGAATCATCATCGTGGTAGTGGTTGTGGTGACTGATGATGATGATGATGATGATAGAAGTCTGCATTAACAACTTTTGCAACTTTCAGTGTTTTTGTACCACATCACTGTTTTTTCTGGTTGTTTGGATTCATATCCTTTATTGCATGATCTGTTGCTTGTATGTGATAATTTTTCACTAGTGGAAATGCACCCTGAAATTTGGTACTGAGTCAAAGATTTTTGTATCTCCACCCTTCACTCCTTTTCTTCCTTTCCTTTTCCCCGTTCATACCTCTTTCCCTTCATTAATTCACAATTGCCACGTGGTCTAAGGTGTGGGTCTGTGGCAGCTCGCTTGCTGGATTGTCAGTTTGAAACCCACTGGGGGCATGGATGTCTGTTGTGAGTGTTGTGTGTTGTCAAGCAGAGGTCTCTGCAACTGGCTGGTCACTTGTCCAGAGGAGTCCTACTGAGTGTGATTGTGAAGCCTCAACAATGAGGAAGCCTAGGCCCACTAAGGTTGTGAAGCCATTGGAAGAAGAAGAATTCACAATTAATTTAGCTGCATATCTTTGTCGTTCAGATTGCACAGTTTCAAACACTGACCTGGCACCTGTATAAATATGTGAAGGCTACTGCCATGTGAGAATCATGCAAAGTGACATAATTATAAATATCACAATAAATATAATCCATAGAACAATACAGAAGGAATTTGGAAGCATATGTTGACAGGATGCCAATAAATATTTCAGAGTATTAACCAAAAGGAAAAGAAGTTTGGGAATACCTCTGAACTGGTGGGGTGTGGGTTACAGTGTTTGTAGCAGGTCACAGTAAGCATAATACTGGAGAGGATCATGGTGATGGTGATGGTGATGGTGATTGTGATTGTGACAATGGTCGTAACAGTGACAGTGTTGATAATCCAGACAAAGGAACACTATAGCTGATTTCTTTATTGTGTGTTGATCACAGAGGCCAGTTGTAATATTACACATATGCCTGGTTTATCAATAAAATAATTTATGTCATTGGATATGTTTTGCATCACATTTGCATGGTTAGAGTGTTATTCATGTTTGTTGTTTTTATAATTACAGCTGCAGATGTTGGGTTATGACATCAGCTGGGCAGGTTTCAATATCATTGAGGTGATGAGCTCTTCCAAATTTACATATAAGAGAATAGGGTACCTTTCATCATCACAGAGTTTCCATTCTGATAATGAAGTGAGTTGATTGCTTGTTTCTATTTATACATATGTAGTTGCAGGGTAAAATTATTACATAATCATCAACATGACTTACAGTCATTATTTATATGTACACTGCATGTTTGCAGTCAGTGAAATATGCGTGCTTATGCATGCGGTGTGCAGATACATGTGGTAATCCTGTACTGGGACGTGATGGTATTTGTATGTAGGGTCACCTTCGCACCTAGAAATTGTTGTTGTTTTGCGTAGTATATTCCAGACTAACTATTTTTAGTTTGTATCAGCTTTTAATTTTTTGAAAATCCCACTGCAGTGGTGATTGCTCACAGAATTGGTGAACTGCTGCAGCAAACAATCTGAACACCAAAATTTCGTGCAGCAATAATTTGTGACTCTACATATTATGGTCATTGACTGGTGAACATTTTGTTTGCCATGTTGTTAGGTGACATGAAGTTTGTTATTTATATAGTGTTGTTTTTTATTTATATATTGTAGTATATTATTTTTTAATTCTGTAATGAAATTTTCATCACCTTAACTAGAATATTATTCCATACAAATTGTGCATTAAATGATTAATTTTCACTATCAAACCACATTTGAAGTCTCAGATTCTGTAATGATTTTGACACATTCTCAAACATGAGATTTTTAAGGCAAGTGCAGCTGGTGGATGAAGAATTTGCTCTTGCTGGAACTATTCCATAAATACTGATTTTTTCTTACAATATTTTTGCTGATTTCACCTTTTTCCATCTCAGCTCTTCACTTACAGGCTGACTACTGTGTCTTGTATTTTAAGTTGACATAGAAACGCCATGCTCTTAGTCAATTTTTTGTGAGGAAAATGTTAAGTAGCATCTACCGTATTTATAAGATCCAATTTTCTTGAATTGAAAGCAGCTTGCATGCTGTGCTGGTTTTTGATGTAGAAGGCATGCTTGTAATGTGTTCAGTAACTAATTGCTCTACAGGACAAAAAACTGTACACATGGAAGCAGTTTGAAGTTAACATAAAAAGTATATGTTTTGCGCACATAATGATTCAAATTGTTGAAATTAAAGGAAAACCATTACAGTTGCAACGTCCGCTCTTACCATGTTATACAGTTGGCCACTCCTCATCAGATAGTAATCGGATTATGAACTCCAAGAGGATAAGATGGGCAGGCCATGTGGCAGATTCTGGGAAACAAGAAATGTGGACAGGGTTTTGGTAGGGAAACCTGAAGGAAGGAAATCACTTGGAAGACCTAAGGGTAGATGGAAAGATAATATTAAATCAGATCTCAAGTGAGTAGAATGGGAAGGTGTGGACTGCATTCATCTGGCTGAGGATGTGGACAAGGGGTGGGCTGTTTGTGAGCACAGTAATGAATTTTGGGTGCCATAAAATGTGGGGAATTTCTTCACCAGCCGAGGAACCGTTAGCTTCTCAAGAGGTTTGTTTGTCAGTCAGTTGAGTTGTGTTGAATTGTGTCAGTCAGTCAGCCAGTTAGTCAGTTCTTTCTTTTGCTTATTAAGTAACTACGTAACACTGATTAAGAGATTTGATGGCAACTGCCATTGATAGATGTGGCTTTTAGTTTCAGTTTACATTTTTTTATGTTATGCCCTTGGTCATTATCATTTCCCAAAGTCTGAAATGTTTATGCCAGATTTCTGTCCATATACATTAATGTGATTATTGATTTGGTTTGGGAACTTTTCCTTTCAGTAAACTTCTGAATGTTTATCTGCACTTTCATGTTTGCAATCAAAACAGTACACTAATTGTCTCATTTAAGTTTTTGCTGGTGAACGATGAGTTTAATCCCTAATGCGGGGAAACCTTAAATGGAAGACATTTAGAACTGGGGCTTGCTTATGGAAACTGAGCATTAACCCTTTAAAGACGAAACGTATCTGTTTTGTATAAGGACTGAGTGTGTACCGTGCTGTAAACACTCTCCACTTTGGTTATAAAAACCAATCTCTTAATGTTTTATAAGGCAAAAGTTGCTGTTTGTTCTGAGATCCGTACAAAACACATAAACGCAACGTGGGCACCACGTAGAATTTTTTAATGTTAAGCCTGCTGGTACGTAAAGTTACCACTAGGCTTTAAAAGGTTAATGAGAGAAAAAATTTGAAATGAGGAAATATTAAAATGATATTCAACTTCAGTCTCTTAGGCATGCTTTTCTGGAAGGTGCAAAATATGTGATGTGTATGGATAGTATCAAGGACCCTTTATCAACTTTTTTTCATCCTTTATGGATAATCCAGCATGCCACACATTCTTTGACCTGTACATTGTGAATCTGCCACATTTCTAATGAAAATTTCAATAGTTATTTTAGGCATGAACCTAAAAAGGAACAAAGGTATGTGAGTTGAACCACTGTTAAGTGTGTGGGCCACTTTGATCTAATGTGAGACCTTTACCCATTGAATACTGGTCAGGGTAATATTAGAATTTAGTTAAAACTTATTCACTGTAGTGAAGTTGCATAACTGGTAGATTGTATGGAAAGTCAAGTGTATGCGGTGGAAAAGTCATATTCATTAGTATGAAGAGTAATGAATTTGTAACATGTTTTAGTTGCTGATGCTTACAACCAACATGATACGCAAGGACCTGAACAGTCAGAACCAGTATGATGCTGGCCTAGCTTTGTCTGGGTTGTCATGTTTCATCAGTCCAGATCTTGCCAGGGACCTTGCCAATGATATAATGACTCTGGTGAGCACATTTCTCTTGTTTTTGGATATATATTGATGTTTGTTGTTGATTTGTTGTAAGGTATTCTGTCTACTTTGTCTGTAGTGTAATGCAGTTCATCTTGACATTGGTGGTGGTCAAATATTTGACTAGATGGCTTACAAAAATTATGTGAAATGGAGTGTCAATAAAATGAGTAATGAGTAAGTGACAATTTTTCATTCATAAGATTTGTTTAAACAAAATATATTTTATTCAGTGTTCATATAGGAGCAGTGGCATTACTAAATTCTTCAGTTCACAGTTGCACGTGAACAGTGACACAGTCGTTCTGTTATTTTATGTATGCTGGAAAATTTGTTTTGTGTTCTGTTTGGTAGCATTTGGTATGGTGCTGTTCATTTTCAGTTTAACAATAGAAATTTATTTTTATTAGTTCACTTATAAATGTGGAGTGTTCAGTAAGACTGATGAAGTAAACATTTTGAACAACACCAAATCATCACATTCGTCTTCTGACATATGTAGTGCTGTTCGTAGTGCTACACTCAGTGTTTAATAACATGTTTGCTTCATAAAGCAAGCAACAAATGACTTCTCACTAACCAAATGGTTGTTTACACTATAAATAAAGTAAGGAAATAATAGGAGTATGAAGTTACTATACTGGCACACTAATTGTGAATTAATAAAGTTATATTAAAGCCTTGTCTTAGTTGCTGCTTGCATTGCCTATAGGAGGGGCACAACGAAAACAAGGAACTAAATTTATGACAGCAGTAGCCATAAGTCTGATACATAATGGATTTGCTGTGTGGAGAAGTATACTCGCATTGCAGTGATACTATTATTCAGTCTGCAAATGATACCCATCTGTATTCATCACATACAGTTTTTTCTATAAATGGTCACATGCTACTTGTATGATGATGATTACTGTGCTGTTAGTTAAACACTCTGGCAGTGACCAAATTTCACTGATGCCACCACTTAACTGTGCTGTACCACTGTAGGGCTGAAGTATAACTCAGATGTTGGTGGGATCACCACCGTCTGCCTTTACCCTACTAGCCAGAGGTGACCAGAAAATAGTTAGTCATGTGTTTGACCCTTCTGGTTTTCTTCTTTAAGGTGAGATTCTATACTTAGGGTGGAAATGATTGTGCAGGTGACTCTGCCTTATCCTTGAAGGATATAACTGCCCTCTTATGTAATTGCTGCTGCCTGTGCAAAACTCATACTGTACTGCCATCTGCTAGGCGTACCAGCATAGGAACAGATTTCCTGGACTGCTTGTTCCCAAGTGCACCAAATCGTGGGAGGTGTGCAAAGTTAGTGAAAGACTTCCTGGGCAGATGTCCCCGTTCTTCAGGATATGATGCTGTTGTCCCCACTATTGCAGCATCATATCCCAGAAGAATGGGAATCTTGACTGCACTGCTGTGAAGGCCTAAAAACTCACATGATCCCTCAGTATCCCCTTGATGGAACAGGTTGTTTTGCATTTAAATTGCAGCATAATTACTTATTTACTGTTATGTTGTTGGCTATGTTTGTGCTGTATGCTAGTTCATTGTAATGCACATGAGCAGTCTGTACTGTATTACTAGCAGTTAAATATCGAGCACTTATATACTGTACAAGGCATGGGATCCAGTATCAAAACTAAAAACTGCCTGTCTGCAAGAACATAATTTTACAGGTATAGAAACAGCAGGGGTTTGTTTCTTACATTTCCCAGGAAAGTTTACTTGTCTTTTGCACTAATATTTCTGGAGTGACATCTGCCCATGGAGCTGCAGCTTGTCAGTTGAGAGACTGGCGTTTCTTGTATTGGTTGTTCTGGGTCAAGCCTGAGAGGCAATGCCAATTCCTTATGACAGCATTGTTGTCTAGATACACTGGCATTTGCATTTATGGGGTCACTTTCTTTATGAGGAATATGGGTTGAAAACTGAAAGTGTTGTATGATATTTTCCTTATCATGAGGCTGGCTGTTTTATTGTTACATGCTGTGTTGCAGAAGCTTGTTGTGACTGGAAAGATATGTCCAAGGAGACAAAGACTACTAAAGGAATTGTGATAGTAATACAGGTACTATAATAGGATTCATATCTCCCAACATTTGACAAGAGCCATTGATAAGTCACTGCGGTGTTGCCAGAACTTATATGCTTAGAGCAGTAGCAGCCTAGCGGAAAACCTGAGTCATTTTTAATGTTCATTTTTAATATGTAATGTGGTAGGTTAAAAGCAAGTCACTGTATGGTAAAACTGAAGTGGTTGTGTAACACAACTGTAGGGGTTAGAAACATTGGGTTTACTTCTGCATATTGAAAAATTTTATCATGTGCTTAGTTGAGAACCCTATTTTTTGGAATCATAAATAATTGTCTGAGTGCAGACCATGCTTGAGATGTGAGGAGATCTGAATCCTTCTGTGGTGCATGGTACAAAGAGGAGGAGAAATGTGCTAATACAGAATGTGAGTGATATCCTAGATACATGGTAACTGTTGTAAGGTTACTGCAGTTGATCATGTTTCATTATGACCATGTTTTCAGTACCAAAATACTGACTAAACATGGATTGTGGCTTACCATATAATATTTTTGTCAAGTTGAGACATCACAGGAAGTCTTACACTGTAACAGTAAATAGAAGAGTAAACAGGAGGTGGTGTGTTGCAGCTGACATCAACAAAGCCATACCTCAGAAAAAAGGCTGTTCTGATGATGTATAAGGTATTCCTAAGGTTTCCTGAGGCTCTTCGGCCAGCATTTCCACGCCTTAAAGAAAAGCTTGAAGATCCAGATTCTGGTGAGTTTGTGGCAAAGCTGAAGGTTGCAGACATGGTACAGACTCAACTTGAGGGACAATAAGCTCAATAAATGCCCTTAGTTCTTATGTATTGATGATGTAGTATCGTAATGTTACCAGTCATGTTGTTGGGTGGCATGAGGCTTGGAGGGTAGAAACCTCTAGGACCATACCCAAGAGTTCTGATCATAAATATTGTTACTCTCTTATGTATTTTATATTTGATATAATTTTATTAATGAAAAGTAAATATGATAAAATAAATGTTGCTTTCTCCTTAATGGATTTCATGAAATGTGTTGGAGATAAAAAACCAATGTGTTAATGAAACAAACTTAATAGTAAAACCATTCATTCTTTAAATCCATGATTAAGTTGCCTGAACATGAGTCTTATTTAAAAGTTGTAATTGTACCAAGTTTTAAAATGTTCCATTTTACATATTTATTTATTTATTTACCTCAAAGTTTTATTCCAGGGCTTAGTGTATATTACTGAGAGTAGTGGTAGCTTCAGAAGATCTATTTTGCCTGCCCTGTTCATGGTGTGTTTAGCTGCCATCCTTAGCTGTCAGGCCATTAGGAGTGACTGGGTCCTGCCTGAGGATTATAAATTTCCTGTGTTGACAGTTTGGCTGCTTTTCCATAAGTGGCTTTAGCAGCACTGGTTTGACCCATGCTGCCTGGTGATTCCAGAGTTTAAGTGGACATATTTCCACAGCTGTGCAGTGCTGAAATGGCGGCACTGCCGTCAAGGTCAGAGTACTGCTGACACTGCCAGCGGTGAGGACTGGTGTTTTCCTCACTGCTGGCAGCAGCTGATTTTATGCTGCAGCTGATTGAGAGGCATTGGGAGCAATCATGTCTTTTTAATGAGCTGCTGTATCACATGCTGCTCCTAGCATGAAGTAGGTGGAAGGGCAGCAACAAACAGCAGTGCCACTTGTGTAAAAGCAGCCTTAGTTAGCCTCCACAGCCTGGACCTCAAGAGACAAAATGTTAGGCCGTTTGTATGTGTCAGGCACTGTAGGTGAATAAACTAAACTTGGAGGCATGTGATGTGGCTGAGGGGTTACAGTTCACATAAACTGTTAAGTAAGTAACATTATAATAGAGTGGGCCCACCTTGATTGTGGTTTTGCACCGTCATCTTTTGGTTATTCTTGGAAGACTCATTGCTTCTACCCTCATGTGTTGTGATGTATTTCCCCTGTTTATTTGCATTTATACTTGCATAGTAATACACAATCATATGTATAATACGTAGACTGTATGCATGCCTCACTCATTACCTGCCTAGATACTGTATGAGTACAATACAGAATGTAATTCGACTGTACTTTTTGCAAGTTTTGGAACTCAGTGTTGCCCTCTTGTTTTAATAATGTCTGGAAAGGGTTATGGACATGCAGAGGAATAGTCTGAGGATGAAGAGGAAAGGACAGTGATGTCTCTGTTAGAGAAAATGGATCTGTTGTGTTAAGTTGAACAGGGAAATAACAGTTGATGTGGTTGCATGCCATTCTGGTGTAAATGAATTGAAGTTTGTTTGATCAAAAACAGTGATGATCAAGAGTGATGAAAACCAGATTAGGGGAAGTGTTAAGGCCATTGGTTCATCAAAACCAAACATTTCTTTTCTAAAATGTCATGACCCCTTCCTCAGATAGGTAGGAAAATGAGAGAGAAAGGGTAGTGAGTCAGTGGTGCCTTGGTGAGGGAGAAGGGCATGTAATTATACAACCACTACGCAGATTCTGGGGGTAAGAAGAAGGGCAACTTCCATGCTACTAAATGGCAGTTTGAAAGTTTGAGGCAGGTGAGCCTGCAAAACGTGAAGAGAACAGGAGAATCAGCATCTACTGATCATATGCTTGGTGCTAAGCAGGGCTGTGGAGTCGGTGTTGGAGTCGGAAGGAATTTTAAGTTGAGTCAGAGTCGGTAAAAATGTACCTACTCCGACTCTGACCTCAATCTAAAATCTTAACTAGATACTCCAACACCAGAGCCCTGATAGCTATAGTAACAATTAGACTTATGCATAATTATACGTTATAAGTCTAAACAGTAGCCTCATAATTTATGCGGTGGTGATGACACGCTTTGTAGGTGTACTGTTATTAATACATATTGAGCTTTTATGAAGGAGTCGGAGTCAGAGTTTTAAAAATCGAGGAGTCGGAGTCAGAGATTTTGTGTATCGACTCCACAGCCCTGGTGCTAAGTAGCCAGGTCATTTCAAGAAGATAATTGTTGAGAGGTACTTATTACCATAGCATGTCATTTGACGTCGGTGGGACAGGCCAGAAATTTAGGCATGAGGCAAAGATTGTCATGGTGCTATGTGAGGAGGTGTCTAAGGGCACATAGAAGAAGGCAAAGTGATTAAAAGCTCACATCTTTGTTTACACAGTGTTTATTCTCCTTTGCCACTATGTGCTATGCCACTTGATCACTGTGACAACTTTCAGCACTGACATGATTCCAACTAATGCCAATACAGGTGTTTTTTCATGTTTCATATCATGTCTAGTATGCATTTGGGTCCACTAACTCTATTTTTCCCATAAGACCGTAGCTTTGCACATCACAGTTTTACTGTTTGAGGGATTTTGCAGGAATTTATATGGCAAGGTTTTTCTGTATAAAGTTGTGGGATTTGCTTCTTTCAGCATAGTGGTTTTATGTTGCATTGTTGTGCTGTTTATGTTGTTGACTTGCAACAGGTGTCCAGTCAGCAGCTGTGAATGTGGTGTGTGAGTTGGCACGTAAGAATCCGAAGAATTACCTAAGCCTGGCTCCGGTCTTCTTCAAACTGATGACCACGTCTACCAACAACTGGATGCTTATTAAGATTATTAAGTTGGTGAGTGCTCACACCTGTTCTGTAGTCTGGGAACTGTGAGTGTCTGGGGGTCCACAATTCTCAGAACCTATATAAATGAAATTTGGAGGCAAAATTACCGAGAGAAATGAACATTTACAAACATACTGTTTTGTTGGCATGTGTTCCTCAAATTTCTTGTACAAATTTGCAGTTGTGTGAATTATGTAAGGAAAGAATATAGATTATACAGTGATGTGAATCAAAGAATTATTGACTGCATTAATATTTCATATTTATGACATATATTTCTTTCTCCATCCAGACCCATGCCTATATCTTTACAGGCACTCACATACAGGGTGATTAATTAAAAAATCTGATGATTTATATTTAACAAATATGAATTGTATTTCGTTGATGTGTAATTGTGATCATTTTAAGGAAACAAGGGGTGTTCTACATTCAGTAAGAATTTGCGTATCACTGACTTGTACATAAATTTTGTGTTTTGTAACTTTATCGTGTTTCCTTTGCTCTTATTGGAGAATATAAATAAAAATACTGTGTGTTCAGTTCACATACCGACGTATTTAACAGGTGGAAATACAAGTAGAGGTAAGCATGATCTGCTGCTTGCCTGAAATAAAGGTACTCAGAAAAGTAAATAGAGAGATGCGCACATGCATTGTGTGCATGCATGCACATGCACACCCACACTCCTCCCACATGCACAGACGTACACACACTGAAACCTTAATTTCATACTCTTGCTCCCCCTCCACCCCAATTTTAGGCACTTTCTGTAAGGTCCCAGTTAAAGACCCTTTAAGATCAGCATTAAATTTTCATGGATTTTACATCAGTGGTATTTTTTCCCAGAGCGTACACTCACTTTCTTAGTCCTGACTACAAAAGTTTACCGGATTGTATGTTTTATAATTTTGTCCTTAGAATAAAAATTCTGGGGACAGAGATGCTGCTAAATGTTAGAGTAATGTAACAAATAGACATGTACATGTGGTGCTTCCACTGTTCAGCGAAAATGGTCTTCAAGAATCGGTATTATAATAGGGGCCTTTTTTGCTGCTTGAACACTAAGTGGCCACCTGACGCTCAGGAAGCATTATGTCTTACACTGAGTGTTGGGAGGTTTAACAGTGGGTGAAGGAAGTGAGAAAGAGGTTCACTGTGGTAATAACCTTCAGAAAGTCTAATAAAAACTCACCTGTGCTACAGAAGATGCTGAAAATGTTGCCCTCCTGTCTGATTGCAGTTGATATATGGGTGGAACACATTCTTGCCCAGAAATTGTTGAAATCTCATGGTGGATGTTGTTTCATAGTTCTTCCAGAGTGTGAGGATTTGTTTTATACACTTTATTTTTTAAATGTCCACACAAATAAAAGTAACAGGATATTAACTCAGGGGAGTGTAGGGGCCAAAGACTGCGCCTAATTTTGCAACCATGTAAGCTCTCTTGTGCTGTTTTCAAACCGGAGTGTAACTTTTAGCTGTCAGCAGTAACAGACCTGTGGTATCAATCATCATATTTGTTGCTGGTAAATGCATTTCTATCCATCAGTGATGTAACAGCATGCATCTGCTGAGGTACTCTGTTGAACACCATCTGTTTTAGTGCAGCTGTATTTCAAGTATGAGTCTGCTGGAAAATGTTGCAGAAAATTTCTCAGCTCAAGTGGTGAGTGTTTAAAAAATGTCTGGATGAACAGGCACAAAATTGTTACAATTGAAACCATGTAAGACATCAGTAGTTGATGCTTTGTAGGAACATGATCTGGTTGCAAGAATACGTTTTTGTAATCGGTTTCTTTAGTCTTTATGCGATGGAAAAGTTGATCCATAGTTACTGTTTTTCTCTGGTGAGGCATAGTTTTCCTTACATGGAGAGGTGAATTCTCAGAACACTTGGTATTGGAGTGCAGCAAATCCAGGACTTGTTCACAAACTCCCACTTTGTGATGAAAAAATTGGTGTTTGATGTGTGATGAGTGCACACCATGAGATTTCAACAATTTCCAGGCAAAAACTCCAGAGAGTAAATAACATGCTCTGCCAGTATACTGACAGCGTTTTGTCAGGAGGGCAACATTTTCAGCATCTGCTGTGGCACTGTTGAGTTTTTATTAGACTTTCTAAAGGTTATTATCACAGTGAATCTTTTTCTCACTTCCTTCACTGACTGTTAAACCTCCCGAGGCTCGGCGTGCGACTTAATGCTAACCACGTGTTGGGTGGCTGGCTATTGTTCAAGCAGCAAAAAAAGACCCGATATTACCAATAAAGGTGCATGACTAACGACATCTCACAGTGGTCCCCCGAATTGAATATTGAAGTAGTTAAGAGGTCTTCGTTATAGATGGCAGTGATCTTGATAGGTGGACATCCAATGTAAATTTTACTGTAATCATGATCAGTTGTTTATTCTGGTACTTCATCTTATGTTGCATGTTGATCTCTTGTATGGCAGAACCTGAGGGCTCATTGCTGGAGAACTGAAATTATGAGTGGGCTGAATAATTTATTTTTCAAACAGTTAAAGCACAGTTGTGCAGAAGACTATTTAAAAATAGTGTGAAATGTTAAAATATGTGTTAATGTGAGGATGGTGTAAATTAATGGAATGTGTACTATGTAAAGATTTCACATTAACATATACAGAGGACCATGGCCATACTAAATTAATGTCATATCACATAAGCTCTTTGTGCTTAAAAATTGATTGTGTAGTTGGTAGGTTTGCATAGGTGAGGTTGTGCTTCCCAGAGCTTTTGAATTGTGTTCGTGTGTGATGACAGACCAGTAATTTTGATTACTGAAGTTGTCAGTATTGTCTGTGTAAAACAGAAGGTTAGGTTTGACTGGACTTGAATACTTTTATTCTACAATTGATAATTCTTTTCCAGTTTGGTGTCATGACTCATATAGAACCAAAAATTGGACGAAAACTTACTCAACCACTGATAGACCTTATATCAAGGTAATATGATATGTGCCCCAAAATGAAAAACATTTTATGAGATTTGAGGCTGTCACAGTCGTAACTGAAGATTACTGTCTGCTTGGATGTTATGTCTGGTTTTATGGATAGGTTCCTCCAGAATGATACCTATCTGCTGTATGATATGGTATCACAACCCAAAAGAGAGTAATCTTTTTAAAACTGCTTTATTGCTGAGTGCTATAGATGAAGGCTGTATGATTATGTATGAGCTTCATGTAGGAGTGGTTTTAACTGTTGTTGGATGAATGTAAGTAATTAATGCTCATTACAATGAAGGATAAAGGATGTAGTTGGGAAGGATGTACAGTGCAGTAGAAGGGCTAGAATGAAAGTTGCTGTAAATAAACAGCTGGTGTGAGGCATCGATCTGGATATTGTATCTCTGATGTACGTCTTTTTGACTTGGTACTGCCTGTCTGCTGGTACACTTTGTTAGAGCATTTGAGATAATCGGTATTTGGATTAGAAGTATACGTCAAACAATAATGAAATAGTCTTGCTGAAAATTAGTTAGTGAGTATGCTGATGGCATTAAGATTTAACAACCTTGCTTCTCAGAAGTAAGCTTTTATAATCTGTGTAAGTTACTTGGAGTGACCTCTTGTTTTATTTTAAAATTTGTGGTTCACTTGCCTGTCAGTGTTTTTGCCTGTCCCATCCCAAGCCAAATCCAAGTTCCCCCATTAGTACTGAATTTAAAATTATGGTTTAGGTTGCTTCAGCTGAGGTATGCTGAATTAGCTCTTGTATTATTATTTTCAGTTTGGTGCCCTCACCCCCTTGGAACCTCGGCTTGGTAAAAAGCTAATAGAACCACTCACCAACCTTATTCACAGGTAAAATTATCATCACTGCTTCCAACCTTGTGCTAAGCCAAGCTATATTTGTGTGAATGGCACAAAATCATGACCTTATGTGTGATTTTTATCTGTTTGTGGTACAGTTTTTTTAATATACACATTGTATTTAGGTAAGTGTTAGTAGTAAGTAAATTAATCCAATAGTGCATTTATTTAATTACATAATTAATTAAATAAAAGTGCCTTTGCAAAATGGCTTAAGTTTCATAGCTAAAATTCTCCTACATATTAGTTGCATTTCCAAAAAAAGTTTGGATTACTTGAATAATGTACGTTGGTTATACAGCACATAATTTTGTTTGGGTATAGAGAGGATGGCTGTAAAATTAACATGATAATCTTGTGGAAATTATTTTTTGGGTGCTTGCTGGCAATGAATTGATGTTGTAAAACTTGGTGCTAATATGGTGAATTCTTTCACAGCACATCAGCCATGTCCCTCCTGTATGAATGCATCAATACTGTTATCGCAGGTGAGATATTTGAACAGGTGTATCCCTTTTCTTAGTGACAACTCATCGTGAATAATCAACTTAACTTCTGTGTCTTATTTGGCAGTACATAACTGTGACTAATTAATACAGAACCATGAATTGTTACACACAACTTAAGTGGTAGTTAACCACATGGTTTTTTTCTATAATTTGTTAATGACTTGAGAATGGTTGTAAATGTGGCTAAAGAAATGGGTGCAACAAGTGGAAAGCACAATTTGCAGTGAATTTGTTTTAAGACTATCATTCACTTTCCTGTTGGATTGAAGCTCACATACTTCAGTGCATTTGATTTCCTGAATGTGTAAGAAGATTATACTGCAAGTGATAAAGACTGTGCTGGAACTGTATTTAAATGGTGACTGGCTGATGGGGAGTCAAAGACTGGCATTTCATTGCTGTCTGTGCTGCATGTTTACATTAACTTCATGATTGATTGTGAAGGGAGTATTTACTAATTGCCTATTTCATGGTATTATTTCAATGTGGAGAAGTTCTCAAAATCACTAATGCAGCTCTGTGGGGTTAGTGTTATACTTTTTCAGTTGTACGATAGTGAATGCCCCTACAAAACATCAGCCTTTACAGGATGGATCCTTTCTCTGTTTCTCGTCTGTGCATTCTAGTTATTAAGTTCCTGCTCTGTGTAATGCAAAAATTAATTGGTTTGTTGACAGTTCTGATCTCAATTTCATCAGGAATGCCAAATCACAGTGCATCAATACAGGTAAGTTATTTGAAATTATTTGATTTCAAATAAAATACTGTGGTGGAGTGTTTGTTCAATACATACAGATGGTTATTATCTTCACATATGTGATAGTAATTGGGTTGTGCATTGAGAATTAAAAGAAATACTGTATATATTTAGTCTTGTGGAGTAATTACACCAGTTACAACAAAATAAACATATATAATAGGAGTTACAGTTTTAACAGGGAAGGACCAAGAAGGTTATTGAATGCTGCATTTATAGTTCTTCAACTGTGCTATATATTCATAAACAGGGCTAAACAGATGTGGTGTAACTGTCGTGGAATGAGTACGACTGATAACAAGGACTTATTATAGTGCAGAAGATCGTTGGTAATGTCAGTGCTATCATGTTATGTGTATAAAAATGCTTGCATAAAGTGGTTCTTTTGGCACTTTCATCATAACAAGAAGTCTGTGCCAGATTTCAGGTTCTCACAGTGGTGTTGCTGAAGACTGAAGTCTTCTGGGATCTGACACTGTCATTGGGCATGTAGTTCCTTCTTGACCTTTTGTTGGATTATGGTGCTGTCCTCTTCAGTGTTGAGCTGTCACAGAAGTGACGGCAGTATGATCCTATGGAACATCAGTAATTGGCCAACAGCACACAAGTGTCACATCCCAGAAGACTTGAATTTTCAAGAAATTTCTGTAATGTGCTGCACTGACAGTATTTGCGGTTTTAGTTCTGGGGTTGCTGATGGCTCTTTGTTTATGAAGGTACTAGCAATCCACGTTCATTATGTCACCCTGTTTTTAGGAGAATGCATATGTTCCAAAATCTAAATCTGCATGGCGTATCTCCTTCCAGCCTTTAGCCAATGGGGAACGTCTATCTAATGACATTGTCTGAAGTTCCCTTCTCGAATTGTGTATAGTGTTGCATGGCCATTGATTGCTAGTTGGATGTTTTTCTATGATTGCTGTTCATGTTCAAGGTATATGTGTTCTGTCATAATTACAGTAATGAAACAGAAATGTTTCAGCTTGCTCAGAGTGCTTGAAAATACATTCTTGTGAAGTGATTACTATACAAAGAGCAGCTTACAAAGACAGTAGTCTATATTGCTTTCTTCGACATCATTTACTATTTTGAAAAATGAGGACAAAATGTGATCAGTTCTTGTGTGTGATGGAAGAACAGCGACACAAACATATGTGGCTAAAACAGAGCTAGAGGAATATAATCTCTGCTGTTCAAGGGTTCCCCCCCCATGTAGCATTCCAACTGATGAACCAGTGATAAATGCAGAAGCCAGCCATTTCATGGCACAGTTAGACTGTGCTGATCCTCTGTATAGGATACAAGTACTGCTACCACCCATATATTTCATATCTTTAATTGACAAATCCTGATTTTTTGAGACATGCTGCACAATCTCTGTTTTTTCCTCTTCCAAGTGATATGTATTTCATAATGTTATCTTTTTTGTTCATAAAATATTTATGTTTTATGTAAAGGGTGCGCTAGAATTTAAGTGTCACGCCCTTTGGCCAGAGGGTTAAAGAGCAAGACCATTCAGGATTCTTAACAATAGCTTCATTGTTTTAAAGGATCACAGGTATCAGTATGCACAATAAGCCTGGCAAATTGGCCATAGTGGACCCAAAGGTTGCAAAAGAAGGTACCATTCCTAAGCACATTTTGCAGTAGCGTGTGTATATGTATGTATGCATGCATGTTTGCTGCTTGTATGTTTACAATATTTGTTCTTCTGTTTTTGTAGCTTTGTGTGCAGAAGCTGCGAATACTTATTGAAGACTCAGATCAGAATTGTAAGTTTTTCACTACTGAAATTCATAAATTTGGTAGCAGGAAAGAAGCATTATGGTTGACGCTGTGTACCAAATGTTGTTAAAATACATACTTGATTCTGTGGAACATAATTATTCTTGAGAAGCTAGTATTTACTTAGCCAGTCAGTCATTTTTAAACTTGTGCATGAGTTAATGGGTTCATTCTTAATAAATTAGTTTTTGTTTGATTTTTATAGCTTCAAAAATATGTTAAATGTACTTATATTGTAACCTGTTGTAGAATGCAGCATTTAAATCAAGAATTCTTTCTACTGTTTTGGAAAATTTGAGGAATTTGAATATCCAATATGATACAGGATAATTGTAACATTTTCCTTCAGTAAAGTACCTGGGACTTCTGGCTATGTCAAAGATACTCAAGACACATCCAAAGTCAGTGCAGGCTCACAAAGACCTCATCATGCAGTGTCTAGATGACAAGGATGAGTCGATCCGTCTTCGTGCTCTTGATCTCCTCTATGGCATGGCAAGTATTTAACTAGAATATTCAAAGTGTTGTGGCTTCATGGAACATAAGAAACTTTTATGTCTTTATTATCAGACATAGCCTATGTCAGAAATTGTATTAAGTTGAGTGTTGTTACTTAGGCATTTTGAATCACTAATGCTAACCAGTTTGTTATTGCAGTGTATTTTTTTTTTTTAATTATATCACTTCCATCGCCAAGACTGTTGAGAGCTAATGCTTGATAAAGACATTCCTATTTCTTGGAACTGTCCATCCCTGTAGCCAAATATAAGGCAGGTGTTTCTCATAATGCATCAAAAAAGTGTGAGTGATGACGTACACGAAATGTGTCAAGTCAGTGCAACTATTATGTGGATATTATTTGTACCACAAACTTTGTGGTAGCAAATAATGTTTGTATGATAGCAATGAGGGGAGAGTGTTTTCACAGAAGCTGTACAAGAACAAGAAAGAAAATATTGTGCCAGGGAAGGGTGTTTATATATGGTGGGTGTTCAGTGGGTTCAGCTCAGTTCTGTGTGTGAATGGAGGGTTGTGCTTGTCATGCTTCAGGTGTCCAAGAAGAACCTTATGGAGATTGTGAAGAAGCTGATGGTGCACATGGACAAAGCTGAAGGCACAACATACAGAGATGAGTTGCTTTCAAAAATTATTCAGATCTGTTCCCAGAATAACTACCAGTATATCACGAACTTTGAATGGTGAGTATTAACCCTTTGTCGGGAGCGTTGTCTTGGTGTTAATGACTCTTGCATTATTAATTTAATAATGCTTTTGTAGCTGCATTTGATACAAAGTGATAAATGGTTTAGGATCACTGAATTATGAGTTTATAAGGATGTAGGAAGAAGGTGCTAATGGACCTTTCTGTGGTACTGTTGTAGCATCTTACTAGAGGGACTGAATGAAGCTGTGAAATATGTTTGAATGTGCAGTATTTTGGCTGAGATTCAAACCTGTGACTGAGTATGAAGCATGAATGACTGTGTTTCGACCATGGCACTCGGTGTGTAGCTTTTGTCCTGAAAGTGATGACATAACGTGAAACTGCTTTGGAACCCTATTAGATGCCTTGTATTGGGTGTAGGTTCCGTCTTCCCAGGTCCTGTTAATTTTAAAGTTCATTGTCATGAATACATGTTATTACCTCTATTATGGTGATGCAACATCTCATATCTAAACAACTAAGGATGAGCAAAGAATTTAGACTATGCTGAGTGGAGAACCATGGACGTTGATATTCTGCTCTTAGCTGGTTGTGTTGTCTGCGTTTTGTTCCTTCTTTCTTGTTCACAAAATGTGAAAATAATTATCTGTTATCTGTGGTAATGATATGTATACTGGGTCATGTAAGAAATATCTGTAGTGACAGTGTTTACACTGGGTCACATAAGAAATATCTTCTTATCTGTAGTGATGATATGTATACTGGGCCCTGTAAAAAATATGTGTTCTCTGTGGTGACAGTGTTTATACTGCGCCGGGTAAGAAAAGTACTATGTCTTAAGAGCATTAAAATTTGGTTGCACCTTCTTTTGAGTAAATTATATAAATGGTGGCATTTTTACAAGTTTTGCCATGCACAGTCCTTGTAGGGAGAGGCTTGTTTATAGAGCCTGACTTCATCAACAATAACAAAAGCATGAAGACTTATTCGGTGCTGAAAGACTTATGAAATTGGGCTTAGAAAGACCAGTGAAGAATCTTTTGCTCAATATTTTCAGTTATGTAATTGCTTATAGTCAGGTAATTGTGAAAAATAATAAATATAATCTAATCTTTTGCAGGTATGTGAGTGTGTTGGTAGAATTAACACGCATGGAGGGTAGTCAGCATGGGTCACTTGTGGCTTCTCAGATGCTTGATGTCGCAACACGAGTGCAAGCTATTAGGGAGTTTGCTGTCCAACAAATGGCTGTGCTTATAGACAATGCGCATTTATTAACAGTTCAGAGTTCTACAATGTCACAGGTTCTATATGCAGCAGCATGGATAACTGGAGAGTTCTCCCAGTAAGTTTACTGATAGAGTTAAATGTCAATAAATGTTACTGAAGGTAACAACATTTCAGTGTTTTACACAATAAGTCCTCATATCCAGCAGCTTGGGGAAGTCAGTGGGAATTTATTTTTAGTCCATAATTAAAATTAGCAATCACTTCTGTGTAACTGCTTGAAATTCAGTTCTTGGACCAGTGATTTGGTTAGTGTAAGAAGAAGAAAGTGTTGTATTTGCACACTTCTTTAAGCTGTGCCAGTATATTCAACTGTGCTCCATTATGATGAAGTATAAAAATGTAAATGTTTAATTGGCAGAATTATGGAAATTACTTTCCTTTATTTGAACCTGCTTTCTTTTGGACTTACATGAGTGTTTTAAATATCGTGATATCCATTATTTCTCTCTTATGTGCAGATACTTGACTGACCCCCAGTCGACACTTGAAGCCATGTTGCGTGGGCGTGTATTTGCATTACCAGGACATATTCAAGCTGTTTATGTGCAGAACATTCTGAAACTATTCGCTCATATTCTCACTCGCACTGAGGAACAGCAAGATATTGAGAGGATGAATAAGGTGATTATGCACTAAGTTATTCTCTTTCAGAATGAAGAATCAACAGACATAACCACATTTTTGGGTTTGCTTCTTATCAAGTACCATTACATCCATTTGTTCTTTGGTTAGTATGTATAATTTTCAGGTTTCTTTTGTGTCTAAAAGTGATGATGTTGCGTGAAATTTTAGCATTATGCTGTAAATTGTGGCCTTGGAAGCTCCTACTTTGCGATTTATGGTGTGAGAAGTCTAGTACATAAACATGCTTTGTTCACTGGTATTTTGTGAGTTCTTATGGATATTTTCATGAAATCATATGAGTGAACTTTTTAGTTGTGTCTGATGGGGCACGATGTGTGTACGGACCATTCCAAGTATTTGTACTCATTTCTCAGCTAAAAACTGGCAAGCCAGAATCACATTAGCGCTGTTGCATTGTCCTGGTGCAGAAGCCAATTGCAGCTTCACAAATCCAGTCTTTTTTTCTCTCTCTCTCTTACTGATGCTTCCTTTTTAATTTTGTTAAAATGTGAATTTTTATGCCTAAATAGTGGTCTGTTTTCACAAGAGCCATCACTTTTTTCCATTTTCATCAGTTTTCATTGTTACTGGATAGCCAGGTTGTTTGTCATCTTCCACATCTTCTCTTCTTTTGTGAAAAGCTCTTCTCCCATACAAACACGCAAGCTTCTGATAGGAATCTCATTTTTATGCCTCATAACAGATGGAACGTTGCAGTGTTTTTTTTTCAGTTTCACAGGAAATTTTATGTTTACTCAGTGCTCAGTTTTTTCATGAAGTGAGATTGTGGCAAGATAGAAAAGCATTGAAGGAATTATAATTTGATGCTGCATTATTTATTATAAGGAAGCAGTGTTTGTCATGCTACTGGAGAAGGTTTGGTGGTAACTATTTTATATTTACTTAGATGAATCAAGATCAGGATTGCACACAGTCTCATTATTTAATAGCAACACCTTGTATTCTATCACTGTACTTATATGAATCGACAAAGGGAGAGAAAGACTGAACAACAACAACAACAACAACAATAATACTGTTTTTTTAAGTAGTATAATTCTTTGTATTAGTTGATTTGGTACTTTGTATGAATCAGTGATGATTCATTTTACAGCTGTGTGATGTGATAGCAGAGAACTTGCCCCAGTTTGTGTCAAGTGCAGATCTTGAAGTCCAAGAACGAGCCAGCTCAGCTTTACAACTCCTGCGTTATCTACAGAAACAACTGAACAAAGGTGAATTGGGTTTAGCTGCAGAGATGGCGGCCTTATTTGTTGGAGAACTGAATCCTGTGGCTCCGAAAGCTCAAAAGAAAGTCCAAGTTCCAGAAGGGTAAGTCAAATTATTGTGTCTTCTACTGACAGCTTTGAAAATTTCTTGCTAATGAAGAGAGCAACTGTGGCAAGTACACTAGAGCTGGGTTAACATGTATGCCCCTGTATACATTGGAACTATTCAGTTGTTGGTAGACTGACGGCAGTGAACTAGCATTTGATTTGCTGGTGACTGAGAACCTGGTAGCTGGAAGGCTGTAGATGCTTTTAGACAGTGTACAGTGATGTGCTGTTAGAAAGTGTTCAATGGCAATGCAGGATCATGGATGATTGTGGATCCTTGGGTGATGACCCACATAGCGAGTGGCCTGGAACATTGTAAAACGAGGAGAACGTGGGACATGTGCAGTATTTTGTGTACTTTGATCATCATAGAACATTAGACACAATTGCAAAGGATGTATAACATCATACTGGTTACATTGTAATAAATGTCTTCAAGTTCATTATTTTTTAACAAGTGTAATAATGTGTTGCTGCAATAAATTTCCACAGTACAGGTCACATAATTTTTTTCTAGACTTTACATCAAGGCTGAGCAGGGATAGAATAGTTGAAAACTTACTGCACTGCAGTATCAGTTGCCAAACATAAGTTCACTGTAACAGCAGGATAAAAGTGGTTGCACATTCTGTAAATGTGTCACAGACATCCAGAAAGTTAAACCTTGTAGAAGTCCCTTGTTTAGTTGCATCAGAAAATTTATCATAATTTGGTCTTACTTTGTTCAATAGCCTGGATCTTGACTTGTGGATTAATGACCCTCCATCTGAGAGCTCAGAGGATGAGGATATGTCTGATGTTGGAGCACGTGACATATTTGTTAAGATTGACAGGTTGGCGGATGGAATATCCAGTGCAAATAACCACAACAGACAATCAGAATTAACAGAGGAAGAATTGGAGAAGGTAAATTTTTAGATTGTAGGATTTACGTAGGATATAGGTAATATACAGTGACGTGTCCGTAACGTGACTGCGTGATGGACAGAAATTTCGGATTTACAGTTTTAATTTGAAATATATGTACGTGTTTAAGTATGGTGATTGAAATCCTTATTATGAAATTAGATTGTTTAAAAACTAAAATTTAACAGCTGCATGTCTGTTGAAACATTTTAAAAATTACTAACTTATAATGTGCAACTTACATGTTTTGGTGGTGAGACCTGCCGTTTCAATTACTGCATTGTTGTCAATAAAAACATACTTAAAGATTAACACCATTGTTGCAATAAATGCATAAGAATTTCATGACAGAATTAATTTTTTCTAAATTCAAATGTTTTCATTGTTTTAAAGATCCTACAAATTCAGTTAAAAAATACATCAGGATGTTTCTAAATACCAATACATCTTTTACAAATAAAGAACAAAAATGGAAGTTTATAAATCTGAATCCACATCCCCAAACTGTAAGAGGTCCTGTTACATACATCAACAGGATTCCCCCATCAGACTGGTGGTGAACTGGTGAAATGCCCAATGTTTCAAAGTGGCTCATTTTGATACAAAAAACTGTCACAGTATATATACTTTGCGGGCACCTTCTGTGTTATAGGTACAGTAGATTTGATTCAGGATTCAAGTAACGTTTTAATTAAGATATCTGACCATTGTTGTTTGATATAAACATTGTATACACTGACATCCCTACAGAGGAACTAATCAGAATATGGAATAACAAACTTAAGACTTCCTGTCATGAGGTAGTAGGGGGAAGAATTAATAGATTTATGCAGGATTCTTCTCAAAACTATTTCTCCTATAATGGTAATTTATACATCCAGAATGATGGCATAGCAATGGGATCTCCCTGTTATGTGTTGTTTCAGGTATTTACAGTATTATGAAGTTCTTAATTTTACATGCATTCTAATGGAACACGAGGTTCTGGGCTATTTCAGATACGTGGATGATGTATCATCTGTGATAATACGTCCAACATATGTAATGTTCTTTAAGATTTTAACATCAATCCAAAACTGATGTTTACATTGGAACAAGAACTCAAGAATAGTATCAACTTTCGAGACATCACGATAACTATAAATCCAAATTCTCTTTTCAAGTTGGTGTGTATGTGTGTAGAAAACCAATGTCTATCAACACAGTTATATGGGTAGATTCATGCTACCTACTGGAACATAAACAAGCTGCTGTAAGATATTTCCTGAGTCAATTATGGCTTTATCCAATAAATAAAGTAGAAAAAGAAAAATTAATGTCAATAATGCTGTAACCTCCAAACCAGAAAAAGAAATGGTAAAATTGGTAAGGTTCACCTACGCTGGAAAAGAGACTAAAGTATTTAAATACATTAAGGTAAATGTAGCCTTCCAAACTAGTACTTCTTTTGGAAAAATACTAAGAAACAAAATTTAGGTCATAATAATTTGTGTTTGAATTCAGGTGTTTACCACCTAACGTGTTCTGAATGTACTAAATGACATGTTACATGTTGGAGAAATTTTTTAACTCAGTTTAGCAAAGTATGTACTAGCATTACACAACAACAGGTGTAATCCAGAATTCTCTCAGCATTTATTTGAAAATCAACAGCACATAGACGTGGTTAATAACAGGTGTCGTACTCCGCAAAAAAGAGTTCACATCTCAAAACCATTGAAACCTTTTGTATTTATAAAGAAACTAAGGCCAAAAATAACCAGCTCAGTGATCAATACCTGATGCAACATAACGCTGTTCTCAAGGCAATATTAGAATGTGATTCTTGTGATGACCACCCCAGACCCTAAAATTTTCAGTACTGTAGTTTGTGGTTGGTGCAGATGTAATTTGTTATTCATGTAACAGTATTATCCAGTAACGCATCAGGTTTGCTACATTACCATCTTTTAAACATTTCATCAAATTTCATATTGGTTACTTGGATTTTTTAATCCCAGGTCATTATTTTTAACTTCAGAGTATGATGTGTACACAAAAACACTTTACGTCGTAAACAAATCCAAAGGAATCTTGGAATGTAAGGATTTTTTACATTACACCTCCCATTTTACATATATTAATTACAAGTAGTGATGCATTGTTATATTTTGTTATTCAGTCATTTTTTATTTTCAGGTAATATTTTGCACTGTCAGAAATAATCAAGGATGTTATTAAACATCATCAATAGAATTAAAAGTTTCTTACATCTACAAAGCAGAGGATAAGAAATTGAAATATATTGCTTGTAATAAGTAGCATGAATTTTAAAATAATAATTTACATATTTTAAAAACAAGTTATCCTTGTTCTGGCAAGAGTCAAATCAAAATCTATAAATAATCACAAACCAACTAATGCACTTTATTTGTATTAAATTGTTCAGAGAAATGCTCCTACATGTTTCGAATCATCACAGGTTTCATCCTCAGGGAGTCGCACAATCACTAATCACACACACTACCACAATATGATGACAAAAGTTAGTCACAACTTAAAATGCATCTGTTGTGTTGTTAAATATAAAATTCAAATCAAAATCGGTATAAACTTTTGAACTTCACTCATTCCTGTAAAAGAATGAGATTTCAATCGCACCCATGAATTTTGTGGTGTTGTATATAATTTTCTCGATATATTTCTATAAACACATGTACTTACAGTACATCTGACATTAAACAGCTGCCAAAGTTGAGTTGTGATTGATGTTTTTGTACTTTCCCCTTTATATATTGTGTCACAGCAGGATGTGTAGACCAAAATGTTCATTTCACATACCAGAATACTCAGGGAAAATTTGCAGTTGCAAAACATGACATGATCCAGTGCAGTCATGACACAAAGCGCTTATATTTCTTGTTCTGTAACTAATTTGAGGACATGAAGCGACTGTAATTACGATGGTACAGGTACAGTACAGTAAAGATGTTATAATGCCTTTTAAGATTTTTAAGTTTGATTTTTGAAATTTAAAGCCATATTTATGACAGGTTTGGGAATGTAAGTTAATCCAGACATGACCATTTCTGTTCATTCCTTGTACTCACATGAGCAGCACACCTGTGACAGGATATTATGGCAGATGCAGGCTTTCTGTGCGATAAAGCTGCCGTGCTTAAGTCCGTGACGAAAGATGTTTTGTGTATCTTGCATTAACCTTTAGTTGATGGATTTAAACATCAAGTGTATCTTGCGCTGACCAGAGTTTTGCCTACCTAGCGTGGACATACAAATTTCCATACAGAGACCAGCAGTTGGCATGCAAGTCCATTTGCCAGTACTTTTTAGAGAAAGTATATGGTTGCATAGGATGATAAAGGTTAAACCACTGCCCACAATTGAGAGAGGAAATGATATTAGCATTTATCAGGTATATTCAGCTTAATGTGAGCTCTTGTTCCTAATGTTTGAATTATTATGCTAAATGTTGTAGCGTCGACAAGCACGCAAAATGGAGCAAGCAAACAATCCACACTACTTGAAGACTTCTAATGATCGCAAGACAAACAACAAATTCAGTAGCACAGTAATAGATGAGTTTGATGGGGTTTATGAAGAGCTTGACCTGGCCGTCCCACTTAAAATTCCAGGTGGGTCTAGATCATTGATCACCAAGGTATCGTATTAGGGATGGGTGAACAGCCTGAAATTCAGACTGCTCGTGGGTTCTAAACGTGTCTGGTTTGATTTAGCGTCAGATTTTAAAGTTTGATCATTAAATATGAATTCTACTGCCAGAAAACTCTGTTGTTGCTTACATCTCTGCTGTGCAGATAAAGTAATAGTTTGAATTTTGTTGCTTGGCTAAACAAATTTAAGAGATATGGGAAAATCCTTTAGTGGAGAGTCCACAGTACGCAGTGACATGTCAGAAATTGGGATTTGTGGTGCAAGTGGAAATGTTAACAATGTACTGAACTGGTAAGAACATGAGTTAGGGTAGATGGTCCGTCCTTGGATGTTTATCTTATGTCTGTATTTGTATCATGAGTGGACAGTTGTGTGAATGGTCAATAAAGTGTTTTTGTCAGTGTTAAATGTGGACTTCCAAAATACATGTGTTTGGTTTGCATTTTAGGTCTTGCTTCTTCTGACAATTACCTCAGTTTGGATCAGTCTACAAAAAAGCGACGTAAGAATAAGAAAAAGAAGAAAGGAAGGAAAGGTAGTTTGAAGAATTACATTTTATGAACAAGTGTTAAAACATTTAAATAAATTAAAAATGGGCAATATTTTGCTGTGTATTATTGTCATCGTATAGATTAACCCTTTAACGACGAAGCCTATCTGTTTTATACAGGGACTCAGTGTGTACCGCGCTGTAAACACTCTTCACCTCAGTTATAAAAACCAGTCTCTTAATATTTTATAAGGCAAAAGTTGCTGTTTGTTCTGAGATCCGTACAAAACACACAAACGCAATGTGGGCACCACGTAGAATTTTTTAATGTTAAACCTGGTCGTATGTAAAGTTACTGCTAGGCTTTAAAAGGTTAAGGGATAACACATACAGAGAAGGAGTACGTACAAGGAAACAAATGGGGTTATTGAAGAAAGCATTATGCGTGTCTGCATCCTTCATTGTCCTTGCAGTTCTTACTGATGTTTCTGACAATCATTAGAGGTGCCACACTGCGTCACAATTCTTCCTGTTACACAGTTCATGTATTGCACTTTATGCAGGGAGTTTATAACAAAAATACTTAAAATAGTGTAGCTTTTGTGGTACAGGTAGTTGCATGTGTATGTATTTTCTTCTAGGGCAAGTGACTACAAGTGAGGAAGAAGAAGAGGATGTTGCACCTCTCCATATAGTGAATACAGACATTGGAGAAATGCCTGAGGGAGCACAAGTGTCTGATGGTGAAGAGCTTGATTCTCGACCAAATGATGACCCTCATAAAGCACTGGACATCAACTTGGATGAGTATGTTTTGCGTATAGTTATGCCACATTGCACTGAACAACTTCAGTTACATACATGTAGCTGAATAATATATGAGTATTTGCAGGGAAGCATGGCACTCCTCTTAACTGTAACACTGGGAAATTTTAATATATTTTTTTTTCAGGTTGCTTACGTCAAAGTCCACTATGTGGATGGGGCCTTTCACTCTCAGCTTTTTTACTTCTGTCTGTACATATGTAAGAGTATCACTTTGGTTCAGTCTGTTTTAATTCAGTTTCTTATTGGAGAGAATGTTTTGATTACATTGAGTTCTGGTTTTTGTTGGGCAGTTTGGACTGCCACTACAAGGGAAATTGGAAACTTAAAAAGACACACATTTGTACATGCAAACAGCAACCAAACAGGCTTTTGATACTGAAGGTAATACTAAATAATATGGCAAAGTGACAGATTTGTATTAAACCTTTTTTACTTTAAACACAATAAAACAAAGTAATGTTAAAGTGTGCCTACTGGACTTAACATAGTAAAGTGTGTAGTATGAATAATAACCCTTAAAATGTAGGACTTAAAATTGTGTAGTAGCACCAGCTGTACAGAGTGTTTGTTGTAGTTTTATTAAGTTATAATTCAGGGAATGTGCAAAGCATAAATATGTTACTAAGTAATAATGATAAATTCACTTCTGGTAAGGTCTTTTACTGTGAGGTGTAATCTTGTCTTGTGACGTGAGCTACGTGCTCCTGCTGCAGGTTTACCTTCTTGTTGTATCACTTACGGTGCTGGTAATGTACTGTTTGAAAAGAACCCTCCCACTGAAGAGGATAATGATTTTGTCTCCAGCTGGGTTTTCAGAAAGACTGTGATTTTTTTGTATGTCTTTATTCAGTATTTCAGACATATCTGAAGGCTTCCCCTGTGTGTCATAATTTTTATAGTTTGTTGAGTTTGTGAAGTGTGTGTGTAAATAATGATGATAAGGCCAATTTTTCTCGACCATCGACAGTTTGATAACTTCTGTAAAAAAGGATATGAAAGCAGTTGGTGGACTTGGAAGAGTTGTTTGTATGTCATGCATAATTGCTTTTATTTCTCTGAAGGCCACCACTGAATTCATGCACAGTGCTACTGTTCTCAGTCTGTGAGCACAAATCATATTGCAAGTCTGGTCATTATTATAGTTTAATGGTTTTTTGTCCTTTCCTTTCATCCTTGTCTTCGTGCTTCTCCTCCTTGCTCCTTCTGAGATGGTGACATTTGTGATTTTGGTTCGTCTTCATATCTTTCCTCTTCCAACATTTCCTTTCTTATATCCCATGAGTAAACATCACTGTCATGTTTCAAAAATATTTCAATTTCTTCAGGCCAAAAATTTTTTTTAGAAGACATGATTGAGAATGATTGACCATAGAATGAGAAAAGTAAATGATTTTGTAAAGGTCTGTGACAGTGTTTGATTCATAACAGCAACAGCACCATTTCATTTTTGCCCAGTTGTCTGTCAGTCTGTCTTGTGAGCAGTGTCCCCATTTGTGTGATTGTAGCCAGGAAGACATTCCCAATTGCCACCTGGGAATTTGATGTGTGTAATATTTCACTAGTTGAATCTATTTCTTTGTTCAGGTAAGAGGTTGTCATAATACTGGTTGATTTGTTGTTACTTTTCTTCAGAATTGTGGTGACAGCTGTGATCAGGTCTTAGACATTTTCAATACTAGGCTAGTGGATATTATGTGATAAAGATACATTTTCATAATCATTCTGTTTGCACTAGATGTATTGGATTAGTATTAATGGTTTTAAAATGTGCTGCATTGATAGAAAAGTGATTTGTAAATTGTATTTTAAGAAGGAAGGGAGGTTTGTTGAAATATTTTGTTTTCCACAAACATACCCATTCCTAGCACTGCTTATGGCTTTAGTTTTGAAGACAGAGACACATTCTGTGATGTAATCCCATATACTAATCTCACAAAAAAGAATCAGTCACAACCAAGTTTATCTCTTTATTTAGAGATTTCGAGCAACGGGTTTCGGCCTAGTAGGCTATCATTAGGCTCTTCTAAAAAACATGGAATGTTATGGTCGGACCATAAGCCACAAAGACTTCACAACACCACTACAGTACAGTGTCCACCTGATATACTGGATATACATTGCTGACGTACAGCAGCCTCACAATACCCACACACAGTTACAAAGCATTTATCTCGTACGGAATATGGAAAAACGATTAGAGCTTATACTCGATAACCAAAAAACTGGAAGATTAAAATAAAAACCTAAGAAGTAAATAGATCATGTACAGCACACAAGATCACAGATGGAAGTTCTGTTATAAATAGTGAAGGGAGCTGCCAGCACCGAAAAGGTGTATTATTGTGTATATGTCGATCTTATGGTCGACGTTTGATATACCTCTTCATCTTTTACACTTTTATACATTTTATGCTTACTTTTTATGCTGTATGTATATACGAGGCTGTATAATTTGAACCCCATTGTGAAAGAGGAAGGCCTTCCCCTTCTGAAGAGTAGAGTTGTAACATTTCACGTTTTTTAGAAGAGCCTGTGGTGGCCTACTAGGCTGAAACCGGTTGCTCAAAATCTCTAAATGAAGAGATGAATAAAGTTGGTTGTGACTGGTTCTTTTTTGTGAGATTGAAACATATGCCAACGGAGATGTTAAATATTAAACCCATATACTAAATTTTACTTAATGACATTTTTTTATTCCAAAATGTTAAGTAAGGTAATGTATTTGGTAGTCATGTAGACTTTGTGATATCAGTTTACATTTAGAAAACAGGGGAACACATTTATGTCTTCCATCATTAATACCAGCTATGTTATTTATACTCTGTAGGCCTTTGCGAGATGAGGAGAAACTTCCAGTTCTAGCACATCGAACCACAGAGTCGCCTCCTATACCTTCAGAACAACTGGCTGCAAAAACAAAGAAACATCACCGGCACAAAGACAAAAGTCGAAACAAGGACATGGAAAAGAAGCTTAAGAGCAAATCAAGAGATTACCAGAGCAGCAAAAATAGTAAAAAGGTGAGCACTATGAAATGTGACCTAGTGGCATCATTCTTATGAGGGGTGTATACAGTCAGTTTGTTGTGGTTTGTAGGTGAATCATAATTATGAAGCTTTTCTTCTGAGCACAAGGCATATATTTCTTTCAGTTGGTTACACTAATAATTAATTAACTTCTGCTTGCAGGGAGCAGATGGTGTGAACTTGTGGCTGAGGGAGGATTCTCCAGATTACCAGACTGTGATATCAGAAGCAAACCAGAAAGACATTCATGCAGTTAAGGATGGAGAACTGAAGAATTCAAGAGAAAAGAAGAAGAAAGTCAAAGATGGTTAGGCAGCATAATTAGTTTTAACCTAATGCGTGGTTTTAATCGAACATTTTATGATTGCCCAGTTCAGTAGCAGTATGTACATTGTCCACGATATTTTTCTTTGGTTTTGTCACTGTTGTCGCTGTGTTGAAAAGTTACACTTTTAAAAGTTCAGTATTGAATTCTGTAATGAAATACTAATTGCGATGTTTTGGGGTGACCACAAGGTAGGGAATGAAAAATAGTTTGCAAGTCTGAAATTTTTTTGAACGTGACATTCTTTTCATTGGAATGTAGATGTTTGTTGTTGTTAATTATTTTAAATGCAGTTTGTATCTGAAGTTCTTTATCTGTCACAGTTGTCTGACCACTAGCATGTATTACTGTGTTGAGTTGCTTATATTCAGTAAGTGATCATATGTTGTATTTCATTCTTCCTTTCATGTAATATACAAAGGGCTGGTTGTTTAGACAATATGATGTGACAGGAATTGAAAATAAATTAGTTCCTATGTCATGAACTTCAAACCTTCAAGTAGTAGCTCTGGTTCGTAAAGTACCAACTCCAAACTATGCACAATTCAGGACAACAGTGATGCAGAATGTCGCTAAGTTTTCACACAGACATATCATGTGCCATATTGAAGAGCAGTATTATATTTTTTTATTTAAATTTTAATACTGAAACCATATTAGTGAAATAAATGCAGTACATATAATTATTGTTTACGGTTCTTGCTATGATTTTGGACACCCCTTACTTAATAAAAGGCTATGTGTGACTTTGAAATTCAGAATGTACAAACCATTGGTTACTCTGTTAGTGTCTTCTGCTCAAAAAAGTCTGTTGCATTACTATTAACGACATTCTTTCACAATACAGAATGTTTATTAACAGTGACTATATTTTTGTATGTTAATTCTGCCTTGTCATGCTGAATTGTCAGTTTTCATGCAGTCACGTTCAAACACTGAAACAGTGCGCTTATCATGAGCAAGACAGTTGTTTTCACCATCATTATTATTACCATGTTCACTGTGTTCAATATTGCTAGCCTTCTTACACAATGTTCATGATTTTGTCACTATCAGTTGCAGTTTAATAGTTGACATGTTAAATTTTCTTCTTTTATGGTAACTTCAAGAAAAGACTCCTAACAGCATGTGTAAAAAGAATGTTTCTGATTTTGTAATTCAGATAAAATTCCAACAGATGCAGTAATTTTTGTTTTCGTCAAAATTTTCAACCTGTACACCACAGAAAGTTGTGAAAGGACAATATTTTCAATACCATGTGTAGGTTAAATACAGTAATTTTTTTTTAAGCAAAATAGTATTTTTATTGACTCATGGTTGTGTTGGTAATATTTTTCATATTGTGCTTTTCAACTGGTGTTAGGCAAGAAAGAGAAGAAAAAAGGACAGGCAAAGTTGAAGGAAGGTTATGAAGAAGCTGCTGGTATCTCGACTCCCTCTAAGGAAGTTGTGGAAGATACTGTCCCAGGCAGCCTTACTTCTGAGGTGAACCGTCTGGTAGCAGTTGCACATCAGCCTCCTCTCTCAGCCTACATTAGGTTGGCAGGAGACAAGAATTTGCAGCTGGTAAGCAGTTGAAAACATTTTATGAGAATTCATATAAAGAATGATACAGATTCCTAAGTAGATGCATATAGAGGTTATGGAGGTAGTTAAGTCATGAAATGCAATGACACAGTTGTCTCATCATCTACAGTTTCAAACGTGTGGTCAAAATTCTGTGTATGAGTGTGTGGCCATTCCTTCATGTGCATCGCCATATGGAACATATATTGCATGAGATCCGTAAGCACTGATCATAGTGAAGTGATGTAATAAGGTTTATCAAAGTGAAGCATGCCAGTGTGCATTTTGTCTGTGACTTTTTTTTTTATAAATGCTGCAGCTGATTAGAGAGCATACCAGTGTTCTGCAGATTAATAAAACCGCAGATCTTGCACACGTTTATTACTCTGACTATTATGATTCTGTCGTTTGTTACAAAGGTTTCGTTTTCTGTGTAAACTAAAATATGTAGTATATCAAACTTTCTGCTTTCTTTTGCAGATGTATGAGACAAGACTTCTACCTCATGAAAGTGATCAGATTACAGTGTCTATCCTACTGACAAATCAAAGTTCTTCTGTTATTAAGGAGCTTGTTTTCAGTATGTGTGATACTCCAGCTGTGAGCCTGCTAAGAGCTGTACGTAATGTATTTGACTTAATTTTGTGCACAAATTTTTTATGTCAAGTGAACCGCAAATTATACATGTTAAGGGCAACTTTTATGCTGTTTATGTTGTGTCTGTGTAAGGTATGTTAAGTTGGAATTTATTTACTACAAAGTTATCAGAATATCAGACGACAGTGTCATTCTATCGCACACAGTATGCCAGAGTGGTAAGTAACTGATATGTCTTGTCATAAGTGAAAACTCTTGACCTATCAGGGTCCACATTTTAACTGAGACCCATTGTGCAGTTGCATGTTTTTAATATAGATGCGCAGTTTATGAATGTGTCACCAAACATATTGAACTTTGCAGGCAGTTCTGCCCAGGTGGATATGCCACAGACTGCTAGAATGAAGACAATGAGGTGTGGCTTAAAACAATATGGGAGTTTTCTATAACTAATTATCGGACCCTTTGCCCTGAATGTGAGGTTCAGTCAGTGAACAAACTGCATAAATGGAGTTGTTTTCCTAGTGATGGCTTAACTTGATCATTATGTAAATAGTTCTGCCTCTTCAACACTTTAAGTGTTGTATCCATGTTGTGTTTGTAGACCAGCATTTTTAAAATCAGGATCACAGTTTTGATTGCAAGAGTGTAGGCATTTAAAGTTTTCTTGGTGGTAATTTTGTTCTTAGTTCAAGGTGCTTATGTTGTGCTTGTAGAACAGGGATGATCAGTTCGGAATCAAGATGCATTTCCAGCTGCCAGCAGGGTGTAATAGCGAAGCCCAACTTGCCTTCCGTGTGACAGATGTCACATTCCCACATAAAGTGAGGGGCACTGTCACTTACATGGTGCAGGTAAGGTCATGGAATTATATAAAATTATACTGTTTTATCTGATTAAGGATGAGGGAGGAGTAGACATATATTTCTTCCCTTGTGTATGTAACCTTGGTGCTAGATTGGGGTGGTTGGTCAATGCCATGCCCTGACTGCTTTACTCCTGGAAATGAACCCTGTTGCTCATTGTACAGGAGGCTGGATGGGCGTTGGGATCAGAATCTGGTTTTACTATGCAGCACCACAAGACAAACTTGCAGCAGAGAAACTGTTGCATGTTCTGTCAAGAACAGCATGCTTCTTGAAATGAGTGACTGAATTTGTTCATTCTTGAGTTTGTGGTGGAACATCAGCATGCATTGTAGTCCAGTAAAGCAACAGTGCTGGGGTGAGATTCTGGAACAGTAACATTTCTCCTCTGACATATTGCTATATAAATGTTTTATGTTCATAGTTCTTGAATAAAGTAAGAAGGCCGTATAGAATGTTCAAAAAAGAAAAGACTAGCAGCGCAGTGTTGTTATTGATCATGTGTTAATTTTTGGATGGTGGAGAGCCTAGAAGAGCTGCCCAACAGGCCTACTCTGTACATGAGGTGGCAAGGACAGGGTATTTGTTTTGTGTCATCTGACAGTCCACTATTGTTATTGCTGTACAATTGACTTGCTCCTAGCCTTTTGCTTGAAAATTTCACCATCCAAGAACTAACAAATGATGTGTGTATGTATCTGTATGTACATGTGTATGTGTGTACTTATTTTTTCAGACTGCTGATGGGTCATCAACTCATGAGAAAATTGACTTCTGGTTAAGTCTGCCATGTTCAACTTTTATGATTGGTAGACTGTCACATCGTGATACCGTGACTGATCTGCTCTCTAGTGGTCAACTTACAAAACGGAAGTCCATTCACCTTGATAATGTTCCAGAAGAATTTTCACAGGTTTGTTCTGCAGTCTGATGATTCATTAATACAGTACAACCTTAGTATGAAACTTCGTCAAATTTTAAGAAGTGTTCATAAGAACAGGTGCTTATAATATCCAAAAATTGTTGAAACTCATAATATGCAAGTTCTTTAATATATAATTAGATATATCAGATTATGACGTGAAGTTGTAAAGGAAAGTTAATGCTGACAGGGCATGTACACAGTATGTTTCAGAACTGTGCCTTTTATCTTTGCCATATCTGTCCTTCCATCCATCTCTTCATGCCTGAAACAACTTGAGAACCATGAAGTGGATTGCATGGTATCTGATATTAGGAAGTTTTACTAAAATATGTCATCAGTGCCCCCCTTTTGGGGGGGGGGGGGCAGCAATGCTGGACATCTTATGTGAAGACCTACACGCATGTCTGTGCCCACCTTCAGCATGATGTATAAAATATTTTTCTTCTGAATCCATTTTATTCATTACCTAATGTATGTTTAACACCTTTATTATGTAGTACATACTCCATCAGATTTATTTTCTCATCATGAAAATGAACTTGCTTCTGCATCAGGGGCAGATGACTGATTTTAAGAGCAGTCACTGCAGTGTATGCTTGGACATTGGATGAAGAAAAATTTCTGCAGCACTAGTGGCTATGTCTCATGCTACATCTGCTGCATGCAGCAGTCACAGTTTACCGGTATTTTGCACAAGAGGAACTGTACCTTTAGACACCAGCGTGTTATAAAAACGGAATGCATTCATTCTTGAGACTTTTTAGAATAAATTATATAATTTGACACCAAATATGAAATTTCTTATGTATGCATTTTGTTTTTACAACTTTTGTTAAAACTAGTGTATAAAGTTTAACACTTTGAAGACTAACCTTCCTATAAATTATGTATAAAATTTCAGATCTACCTCATAGAGAAGACAGGTCGTCTCCATTGGAAAGACCAACTGGTTAATGCTGTTTGAGGAAGTAACATTTTTTGTGAAAATCATACAAAACACATAAATACATTGTGTAGACAAATTACAGAGTTTCTTAATGCTACAACAGGTGGTACATTTAGTTACAACTGGACTTTGTGTGGTTAAGCAAGATGAACCTTTTTATATTGCAGATGTATAAGGTTTGACTGAATTTCCAGCCTTAACTGGTATTAAGTGGCTGTAAATTTGTTAAGAGAGGATGTTATTTTATGTATTTAGAGATTGATGATGCCATTTGATCCCTTCTGATATTCCTTACGAACTGAACAAGAAGTTCATCTGCTCCTGTATGTAGTGTTCTCTTAGCACAGACTCCCACTGTGAGGGAAAATTGTGTATTAATAAAAATCTGAAATTTTATAAAACTAAGGTGTTTGTTCTAAATACTGTATAGCATAACAAAATTAATTAATTTTAGATATTGGCCAAAGTGTGTTTCCACTGCCACTTCATGCTTGTGGAGCAGATTGACAAGACTGCATCCCTCTACAGCCGCTCCATCCAGGATCACCATGTCTGTCTTCTCATTAAAGTAAGGCACTTGAATTAACAGAAGCTGTTTTCTTTTTGGTGTTGTAATTGAAATATGATGGTTGCAAAAAATTTTTCATTTGTTAGGAAACACATTGTAGTCTTAAAGCAATGTCTCAAATCATTTACCAATAACCATATAATTCCAAGGGAGCGTGTTATATCCTTTTGTTTGGAGGATCCTTTGACACAACATAAAACCTCTCTGTTATGAGCTTGTATAGAGTCATTTGTTTTATGTGACTTATATTTTTGGTCACTTCGTGCCAGTATTCAGTTCACTCTAGTTGGGGTTTCATGCATTTTAATTCAGTGTATTGCAGTTAATATTAGGTTTTTACCTAACTATTTTTAAACAAGGTGTTGGAAAGTTTTAATATGGTCCAGTTAGTGTTAAGTTTTACTCACCACTGTTTAAAGAAGGCATTGGAAATGGTTTCTTTTGGCTTGCAGCCATGCATCATATCTAACAAACACATTGTTGTGAATAAAAATTCTGCTGGTGAAATTGAAGGTGCTACATCCTGAATTCGTCTTTTCAGACCATTCTCAGAATTGTTGCTTGTTTGGTGATAGCTCAGGGACTGGTGCTAGAACAGTAAACCTGCCGTGTTCACATGGGTTATGTTCTTGGAAAACACCATGAATACTGAATTCATGAACACCGAACTTAGTAAACTGTGGGAAAGATAGGGTTTGGTTCCCCCACACCATTATTGTCACTTTTCTTCTAATATTTTTGGGCCAAAGTGGGTAATGTTTCTGACATCACATTAATACTTCTATGTAGTATGGTTTTGTAATGCAGATCAAATTAGTGTGAGAAAAATGTGGAATGCAAGGCTGAGTAGCCAAAGTACAGGTAAAAACTAACAGAATAATAGCAGAATACAACAAAGGAAATGATTACATGGTAATTTACATTTGTTACATTGTGCTTCCACAGTACATGAACAGTTTATTTCATTTCATTTCATTTCTCTCCTGCAGCACTGTTTCTTTGTTTCCTGATTCCTGCAGGTTGTGTATAATGTTTTCTTCTTTTATATTTTCCTTCTCACATTTCCTCCATTGTTCTTTAATTTTGCCTGGACTTGCAGACGGCTGAGAACCAGTACTGCCAAAAGGTTTGAAGAACATAACTGTGAATAAGCAAATTTAGCCTTGCAGGTGTTGAATAAATGGTTACTAATATTTAGACATGGAAGTACTGAATAAATGGTTACTAATACTTCAGACAGAATAAGCACATTTGCTAATAATGGTTCAGAAATACAGTGTGTTTACTGTATTTGTCCAGGATGTCTAATTATTCTTTATTTGACCATCCTAGGAATATTAGGTTATCTTTGTATTTTGTGAATATAATTTTATGATTGAAAGGGCATTTATAGTTGTAGTTTATGTTGATTTGCCTTTTCTATTTTTATGTACTTGGTGCTGGAAAGTTGTGTTATGTAAATATGGCAACTGCTTTGATTGGTAAGGTGGAACAGATTGTGGATTGGGAATTGGCACATGAGGTATACCTGTATCATGGCTTCATGTGCTTTGGACTGGTAATCGTAACTATTGGTGATGTTTGTGTTTTGTTACAGTCTGCAAATAGTGGCAGTGATGTTAAGGTCTCCTGTGAGGGAAAGAGCAATTGTGAAGTGCTCCTCACAAACATTCTGTCTGAAATTGAGATGTTGCTGCATCCTGCAAAGCCTCAAGAATCATCAACGTAACTCCTGCCCACACCATTTCAGTCTGGTATATCCACATGTGAAAATGGTTGCAGTCATGAGACCCCATTATGCTTATTTTATGTATGGGCTGATACGAGAAATGTTTATTTTTAGACAGTGCTTGTCATTATTGCCAGTAGTGTAAGGGAAGTTTGTTGGTAATCTCATTTTCGTGTATGTATGATTTTGAAATGTGGGACCTACGTAAATTATGGATGCTGTGGCCACAAAGTAATACACTACAAATATGTTGTATATGTTTTGCATTGTCTGGATAACATATAAAGTGCAGGACTGCATTGGTTTCTTATAGGTTTGGAAAACTTTGAAAACTTGATTGAAGATGATTTGAATTACTGCTGTGCTTATGCCACTCATTCGGGTTTGCAGAGTTGTCATTTTGTCATTTGTCTGATATTTGTTCATTTCAGTGTTCGTTTGTGTTTATCAGTCAAAACATAAGTTGCTGAATTCACAAGTCACTCGCTTTGAACTTCAAATATTAATGGTCCCATGCCTTCTCTTGGCAACAGCTTGAAATATAAGGCCTAGGTTATTTGAATGTGGTCACAAGTCTACTTCAGTTCCATCTAAAATGTATGTCATAAGTTGAGACTCTGTATTTCAGTGTAAGGGGTTAATAATGATGTAAACTTGAAGGAAATGTTTCAAAGTTATATTAACATATCCTTTGCTAAAAAAGTAAAGAGATAATAATCCGCAATTGATATTAGTGGAAGTGTTTATCCTTCAGCCTACCAGGGTTGGTATTCAAATTTTGGCATGTGGCTTATAAAAACAGTGAGAATCGCTTGAACAGAAGAAGATAAAATTATTAAATAAATGGCATTTTGTGGATAATAAAACAGAGATCATGCAGCATGTCTCATAAATGCAGTAAATTTCCTTGTTGCCTAAGTATATAAAATTAATTTCTAGGGGTGTTTTCGTAGATGTATTTGCATATGCGACTGCAGGTCTTTAAAAGGTTAATGTAAGAGAGAGGTGGATATGAAGAAGTGGTGACAGAGAAGTAAAATGAAACTGGAAATTTGTATGTACATTATTCTGAAAAGCAACTTACATTTAATAATTTCAGGAATGTCTGAAAGTTACATCAAATTAATGTGCAAAAATCTCACAGAATGTTACAAAATATTGTCACAATTTATCATTCTTGTCAGAATATAAACTGGATGATTTGAAGTGACCATTCATGTGGATGTAGCAGTCAGTGATTGTAGCTGCCATGTTGGTCATTCATGAAGAAAGCAGACATTGCTTCATATTTTGCATTGTAAATTGTCTACAATTATCCAGTGAGTTACTAAAAGGCTGCGAGCAGTTTTAAACAAATAAATGTTGTGCATAGGTTTCACATGTTTGGCAGTTATTTTGCCTTTAATTTGGAGAATTATTGTATAAGAGCAAATAATGGTGTTAAAAACTAGTACGAGATGTTTCATGTTAGTGATAATAGCAAAAGTATTTAATTATTCCTGTGTTGGAATTTGGCATGAAAACTTCCTTCTCATACTGTATGTTCTTGATAATTTGTACATAAGTCACAAATAGCTGGAACACCAATGAGGGATGTTAAAAAAGATTAATTTTGGTCGTTTTGTGAAATGCCAAATACAGATCAAAAAATGTATTTATAAGATGCCTTGTGTGTAGCATGCAAAGTGTGAAGCAGTTTTGATACGCATCATTCTGCACGTGTGTTGTTTTATGGGGCACAATAAAACGGGTTTGCATCTTTATACATGTATATATGTATATGACAAAATATTTCTCATCATACTGCTTTTTATTAATGTTTTATAGAATACTATAGTACTGCATAGTCATAACTGTTAATCAACAAATGGGACAGCACTGCGCCATTAAATGTGTATCATTTTCATGTAAAAAGTAAAACTGTGTCCTACAATGGACATTTAAATTGATCAGTGCTTTGCCTACAGCAGAATCCTGGGATAGAAAAGGCCCTATGCTAAAGGTTTTCAAGTGGTGGCTTGTGAATTTCAGCTTCCTTTCAAGTGTAAAACTGTACAAACAGTTGTTCAACACAGCTGTAATGTTGGTAACATTTTGCATTGCTGCCTATTACAGATTTGAGAGTGGATCAGCAGTATGCAGTAAGGGACCAAAGCAATTGGCAGTGAATATTTTTGTTGGAGGATCTGGAGTAGCAGTGTGTGCAGTAGTGATGGTGTGTGACTTCCATTGTTATGTAAAAATGATTCTAAAGATTATGAAAGGAAAATAATAATAAATAATTTTATCAGAAGTACCAGTGACAGATTAAAACTGAATACAGTTCTTCCTGTGTGTACAAATGCCATGTATACCAGAGGCTGGATTACTTTTCTCCATGATACATAATGGGAATTGGGGTTGTATCCCTATGAACAGAAAGTCCGTAATCTTTGATTAAGTTCTGAAGTGGCTCACAAGTGCACATTTTATACAAATAATACTAAATTACTACATGTCTCCTACTTAAAAGAGGGTAAAAAGGAATCACATAAAATAAAACAGTAGAGCATTCTGCAGTCACAGAAGATAATTTTTAACTCATTTTATTCATATAATTTAATTTGTGGGTACTGTAGCAGTAAACTTTTTTTGTGTGTGTGGGTTAGTTAAGTTCTTGAACCAAGAAAAAATAGTAAATTTAAAGGATCGCCATTTGAATGTGCAGGCTGTAACTCTGGCGTTCATATACAGAGGAGTGAGTGTGCTGTTTCCCTCTTGGGCCTAATTTTTAAAATGTATCATATTAATATATTGCCTGTAATTTCCGAGTGCCTCTCTGCAGTCATTCGTAATTCATATGATGATACAGGCTGTAGTAACCCGTGAATGAAACTAGTCATGGAAGATTGGGAAAAATTTGTATCTGTGATGAGATCATAAAATGTGCCAGGTGGGGATTCATTCTGTTCCCACTCTGTGCTGAAATGGGCCTCAGGCTGCATCTGTAGATTCTTTTCTGTTGCTGAGTAGTATATTGCCAAATCTGTTGCACAGAAAATAGCAGAAAGTTTTGCCATATTTCAGTAACAACCTAAAAGCATTCATCCTATGTTGTGGATTGTGGTTACACATTTCATCATTGGATATGAGCATCTACACTACATAATCTTTCCATTATAGTAGGGGCAGAAGAATGTTCTGTTTTGCAGCAGATCTAATTTTGCAGATTTTGGACATGAGCATCTACACTACATAATCTTTCCATTATAGCAGAGGCAGAAGAATGTTCTGTTTTGCAGCAGATCCAATTTTGCAGATTACTCCCTTTCACTTGTCGTATAAATATAGACTTAGATATTTCAAATGTTGCACATTTGGCATATGGTCCTAGTGAAATGGCACATGTATTTTTGAGCAGCAGTGTTAACATATGCGTTTAGACCCATAATGAACTAAGGAATAGTGAAATAGACCTTGTTCTTGTGGCTGTATTTTTAAAAGATTGGTTATTATACAGATTTCTATATCTGTCACTGATTGGTACTATTCTCTGGTCACTTCATAAGTTTGCCAGCTTTCATTGTTCATGTACTTGTTAAAACTAAAATGCTATCATTGAGGATTTTCCTTGCTTCCGTCATCCTCTTTAGGCAAATACCAGAATGCTTGCGCATTTACCTGAATGTGACTAGATTTTTGCTGCAGCTAACTGAAAACCAGTGCTCTGTAATGAATGTACTGTTTCAGATGTCCAATTTGAAACAGCATATTTACAATTATGTTACAGATGGCAACCTACTTACATAGGTTGGGTAATGCAAGCATAGAGACTGAAGCAGACTATGTACTTTACTTCACAGCTTGAAAGTCAGTACCATGCTAGTTGGCTTCAGCAGTAATGATTCTAACTTGTCTTCTGAAAGTGTCTACTGTTAATGTAGGCTGGGACACCAACTGTCCTTGCTGAAGCTGTCAGAATACTAATGGTCCTGCCCAAGGTTTCTTACAGTTTGCCTCAGTCATCCAAGTCAGGTGTATTGATAACACCTCAATTTAAGTAATGATGGCTATCTTCCCCGTCTTTGACAATTCATCGTTGACTTTGCCACACCATTCAGGGCAACAGTCTGAGCCACTGACAGCGTTATTAAATAAACTACAATAAATAAATAATACATTCAAGATCAGACAATAGTCAGATCAAAGATGTTGTGTGATTTGGCCTTAACTTATATATGTTGTGGGGTGAAGTTACAATTTACTGTGCAGTGAATTATGGTGAATATTTTAAACACAGAAGAGAGGTGCACTAGAATGGCAAATGTTTGTGTAAAGTGAAATTATTAACACAAAGCTGGGTCATGTGGAAGCCTGTTACAACAGTCCTGTGAAATTTCAAATATTAATGGAAAATATACCAACATAAGTGAAAAAATATGGAGGCACATACACAGGATTATAATTCTGTATCAAATAAAGAGCTTTGTATAATTTTTCATTTTTAAGCCTATGATTTCATGGAATTATCACATATTTCAAGCAATTTTATATTTATGTAAAAACAGTTAACCTAATATAAGTTACCTGATTTTGCCTTTCATAATCATCATCACAGATCTTACCCAGTGTTTCATAGTTATTGCATTTAGTAGAGCATCATTAATACTTCCCTGACCTAAGCACCATGAGGTTCCATGTTCTTGTTTCTGCTCTGCCCAAGCACCTGTTAAGTTCTGAGGCTTATGCTGCCCTCTTTAATGACCAGCTGTTTTCTTTGTGGTAGTACAGCTGAACACACACACACTGTCCCTTTTTCCTATCACAGAGCCTAGAGTGAAAATAAAAATGACATGTCTGTATGCAGAGTAGGCTGCCTGCTGTAGCATCTTGAACAGAAGGACTAGGAGTGGAGAAGAGAGTACCTAATTCACACGTCCAGGGTTGTGGTCATGCATGAAGTGTTCAAATTAGTGTTGAAATTTTCTTTAAAATATCTTGAATATTCACTAAAAAGGACCAACAATAAGGCACAAATTTTAACCCATGTGACCTTAAGTCCTTAGAGGGCCACCTTCACTGAATAGTTTAAATGTTATTAATGTTTGTTGAAGTGTTGCTGAAGTGATATAAAATATTTATGCAGGTTATCAAAAAATATGGTACAAAGCTGAAATTAATGTGAAAATGTGAAGTAATTAACAGAGGAAGGGGTATGTATACATTGGTAGACAGGTATTTATTGTATATAAAATTTTCAACTGAAGACTTCTAAGCTGAAAGAATGGCTTATTTCATTGTCAGACCTGAGGTTCTCACAGTAGTACCAGTGAAGGTTCAAGTGTTCAGGTATGTTCCACTGTGACAACAAGTAGTTGCCAACATTTTGGAGTTGTGTAATGTGTACGTCTTTAGGATCAAGCACTAAAAGAACAGTACCTGCATCAGAAAATACGGATATTATACAGGTAAGGACAATAGGGGTGGAAAGCCAATGGAAGTGGTAGTGCTATGCATTGGGCAGAGCATTAGTAGAACCAGCAGGAAGTGACTACAACCAGTGGTTAGGTGTGACGTGCAGAAACAAAGTGATGGACCTCAGAATGTGATGGGTATGTGGAGATAGGAAGTTGAGTGAGTGTGGTTTGGGATGAAGTTCAGAGAAAAGCTAGGGATGCTGTATAGATGACAGGGGCAGGAGTGTACATGGATGCATATAGTCCTGAAAAGGGTTCTTACTGTTTTTTGCCCAGAGAAAGGCTATATGTAACCATTAGGGGGAGGTCTCTTCTCTGCTTGCTCAGGGGAAATAAGACTAGGCCATCATCCCTGTTCACGTTAGGATGAAACTGAATTTCAGTTGCCTATCCGATGGCGTGGACCAAGTAATGGTGTTTGGTGGAGAGGATTTTGGTTTCTTGGGGTGATGGATGTGGTGCTTCCTGTTGAAGCTGTGCTTTGCCACAGTCAGCTTATCCAGTTGTCCAAGGTGGACACACTGGTGGTGTTCTTTCACCTTGATCTTCGTAGACTAGCCACTCTGCCCAGTGCATATCAGAACACTTGTGCAGCAGATGTTTTGCACACCCAGAGTAGTCTTCTGTTCCAGGCCATCCTTCACAGGACAAAGGAAGCTGGCCTTCCTTGATGGCAGGCCAGCACATTTAATGTTGTGTCCAGACAGCATGTTGCTAATGCAGTTGAAGGTTGTATGGGAGGAAGTTTAGAAGCTGACCGAGGTTGGATCCTCCTGTGGCCAAGCAACCCTGTCCAGTTGATGAAGAGTATGACATATTTGTCCCTGGTTGTATCCAGTTTATTTCAAGTTTGTGAACATTCAACTTTTCAGGTGGTAGAGTCTTTATCTACACGTGTGTTGAAGTCACAGCAATGAAGGGTCCAAATGATGTAGTTTCTTTACTAATGAATTTCTTACAAAGTCAGATAGTACAAAATGTAAGAAAGAGTATATTTCCAGATGGCTCTGCTAGGCAGAACAGGAACTGTACAGTTCTAGAGTTCTGGTATACATTAGTATGTAACAACCATATTTATCGAATATGCTACAACATTTCCACTGATGGCTTTGTGATCAAGATTTTGCTGCCTTAAGAGCGCAGGAGGAGAAAAGTACATACAGTGTACACTCCTTTAGAGTGGTGTGGAATGTTAGCTAACTGGTCCTTCTAATGGAAGCACACTATTCTGTGTAGGGCAGGAACTCATTCTTTATATACAATGTAGATTAGTTTTATCACCAGTGTTCCGTACTTGTCTTTACTTAGATGCTAATGTTACCAGAAGGGCAAGTGGGTGAAGCCCGGGGAACCTCTGAAAAGCAATGCATTTTTAGGAATCTGTGTTTGATAGTAAAGTGCTTTCACTTTTTTTAATTTTTAAAGGGTTAAATGTTTGTCACAGCAATATGGTTGCTGAAATGTGTGCATGAAAATGTATTGTGATTTCTCAAAATATTTGGATCTTTTTTTAAGAACTTTGTTACTGTGAAAGGGAATAAAAAGGCACTGGCATACTCTTTTATGAACCCAATGTTTCATATTACTAATATGCAAGTCTGCCACTGTACTAACTCTTTGATCCACTAAAATCCATATCTTATCTTGAAAACATTTCCCTGACATAAATTTAATGTAATCTCCCATCTGTTTGTCTCTTAGTTGGCCTCTTCCTTTTAGGCTCTTAACCAGCATTTTGAAATAATTCCTGGTTTCCCCGATGTGTGTAGCATGTCCCATTCATCTGAACATTCTTCATCAAGTCCCCTCAATACCAAACAAAGTCAAAATTCATAGAACTTCTTACATAAATTTTTATTCCTTGTTATTTCCTCTGACTTTGTGTTTAGAGAGGTACTATAAGTAGGGGCATAGCTAGGTGGGGGCGCACAGTGTGGCTGCCAAAGACAACAAACTGGAGGGGGGGGGGGATATATAAATATATGAAAAATTGATTTTCTATGTTCAACAAATTGTAAATTTCTGAGGCAAATAAAGGGAACTTCAGGTAGTTACTATGATGTTTTTACATTCATAATTCTGTTACAGGTGACCACTTTGATTATTTGCCTTGAGTACCAGAAACGTAGCTACACAACTGCTCATAAACATTGCTCTTTGAAGATCACACTGATTACCTGTGTTGTGGCTTTTTGTTGTCAGAACATGGCATATTCTCAGATTGTGGATGATGAGGACACATGTAACATATAGACACACATCCCAGTTTTTTATGGGTATGGTCTGCTACTTTACAGAAAGAATGCTCAGTATGCTAGTAAGACACTTTTTAAAGCAATTTTAAAAATATTTAGACCTAAGAATGGCAAAGTAAGTACATAATGTAGGATAACATATTATTGAAACAGAGGTATGAAGCAGTGTCTCTGAAGAATACTGCCTTCTGGAATGTGACACCTTGTAGTAAGGTAGAAATTTACCCCAGGTTTCGGAGAAACCTGCTGCCTCCAACTTCAGGATAGCGGTGAAATCCAGCAGCCACATGGAGTCACAGCCCACGAGGCAATATTCGTTTGTAGCCGAATGTACGTTAATAATGCACGTTTTCCTTCCTTGTTATATAGGTTTTCGTCCGGTTGACGATCTTTGCCAGGATGATTGCACTCTCTCCTCCTCGGAACTCCGCGAAGGCAAATACTTGAGCGCTGGATGGCGCAATTGTCAGAGGAGGTAGGGTTCAGGCTGTGGTATCGCATTCGACCTTCAGTGTTGCACGTACGAAAAATAAGGAAGTGTGGGAATGTAGTGTAGGTATATATCAGGTTATCAGATGGTGATAACTTGACGTTACTTATAGTTGTTAAAATCACGAAGATAAATACTCATATTTCAGATGTCTTGATATTTGTTACATATGTCTTACGTAATGAATTTTACTATGTGTGTAGTGTGGTTAAAGGTCAATATGACATTCTTTCGGGTATTAAAAAGCGTTTTTATTTTTATATAGTCAGCAGGAATGATTTGTGCTGAAATAAGTGATGGTTATGTGCACAATTTCGTGACGTGTCTGTTTTATTAGTAGTGTTTTATTAAAAAAATACCGGCACATGGTTGAATAATGTCCTGCCTTTGATTGAAAGGGCAAAGTTCCGATCGGTCGAAGAGTCCGTACGTGAATACACATGCTTTGCCTTACAGATATATATCTTTTACAAGGCGTGGTGGAAAAATAAGGATCTCCTCATCTGCTAGGAGACTCCACGTCCCTCGTAGTGTCACTGACTTGGAATATTTAAAATATAATAGAGGGGTGAGTATGCGTCTCTGAACCAGTAGTTAGGCCTGTGTTGATGACATGGATACACAGATGCAATAACATTTGTCATAACTTCGGGAACTTCTGGTTATGTTCATTTGATTTTACTAGGTTGTCTGTTATTAGTGTTGTTACGAATTCGTTTGTGCTGTGTACATGCAGGTGTTAAGTATGGCATATAACTGTGTTACTAGAGTATGAACTCTGAAGTGGGAACTGTGAAACATTGCAGGAGAATAACCAAAGCACAGCTTGAATTAATGTGAATTAAGTCAATATCACAAACTTCATAGATGCACAGAGCAGGAAGGATTTCACTTTTAAGTTTTCATAATCTTAGTATTATTGCTTAATTCCTTCAGTACCACAGCTGTGTCATGTAACCAGTGGTAGTGCATCATAACAACCTGTTGTATATATGTGTTTAAGGGTTTCTTCATCATATGATGGTGGCCATACACATGAAAAAACTTTCTAGAAAGCCTGTCTTGCTGGGCAAATTACTGTGCTTTGACGGGCATAATCCATTAAGGGAAAACTTGTACATACATGGAAAATGGTTGCCAAACCAACTACAGTTTCAGACTAAGTAGAAGAAATTTTTGTTGATTAACCTTTTAAAGCCTAGCGGTAACTTTACACACCACCAGGTTTAACATTAAAAAATTCTACGTGGTGCCCACATTGCGCTTATGTGTTTTGTACGGATCTCAGAACAAACAGAAACTTTTGCGTTATAAAACATTAAGAGACTGGTTTTTATGACCGAAGTGGAGAGTGTTTACAGCGCGGTACACACTGAGTCCTTATATAAAACAGATACGCTTCGTCTTTAAAGGGTTAAACTATCCTAAGATTGGATGGTGTGTTGACTTGTTAATAATTAGTGACATACTGGAGGATCAGGCAACCAGGGACTAACATTGCTGTTTGGACTTCTAGACCCTGAAGGTGAACACAGCATGAGCCTATTAAATGTCAGAAACTATTTACCAGGTGACATAGTGTAACATCCCAGAAGACTTGAATCTTCATCAGCACTGCTGTGAGAACCTCAAATCATGCAGATGTGTGGTTCTTGTTGAAGCATATAAAAATGCACAAAACTGAGAGGAAACTGGTAGAGAACATTTGAACAGTGAATTGAGTTACGTATGAAAAGCTGTAATTGATCAAAGTGATGTGGTGTTACTGCAGCTGAAATTGTCTATCTGGGCTTGTTAAGAGTTTCCAGTAAAAATCTTGCTGTCTGATCATTGGTGGAAAACAAGGCAACTTAAGTGCCACCAATTCTTAGGTTCAGTGACTAAGGCTTTGGTGTCAGAATGGGTACACAAGGTGGTAAAAGTGTAAAGAATGTGGTAGATTTATGGGAACATACTGTCAGCTTGTGTATGCACCAGGGCTGTGGAGTTGGAGTTGGAGTTTGAGTCGGAAGGAATTTTGGGTGGAGTCGGAGTCAGACAGTGAAAATGTACCAACTCTGACTCCAACCTTCATACAAAATCGTAAATAGACTCTAGCTATAATAACCATTAGACTTACACTTAAACATAGGTTATAAATCTAAAAAGTAGCCTGATGATTCACATGGTGGTGAGGAAATGTCTTATGGTACCATTTACCATTTTAGTAGGTTTACCATTATTAATACATACTGAGCTTTTATGAAGGAGTGAGAATTGGAGATTAAAAAATGAGGTGTTAAGAGTTGGAGGTTTTGTGTACTGACTGCACAGCCCTGGTATGCACATGTGGTCACTTGTGACTTCTTCGTTATTTTATGCGGTTCCTCCGTGCCAATGCTTGTTTTAATATCTAGCTCAAGCCGTAGATTTGTAAAGATAATACCAATAACATATGTTTTAGGTTTAATACTGATAAATAAATGGTGTAAAGGCAAAGCATGGGATGTTGCAATTATCAGTTTACTTACAGGAAGGCCTGTGTGGTAAGATAGCATTTTGATTGTTATCAGTGAATTGTTATTTTCTTTAACTTACTCTTTCTGATGTGTTATCAGTGGTTAATTGATAGCACTGATTGTGTGTGTCTGTGTGACACACACACCATAAACTTTTTCACAGATACACACAGAAGACATAAAGTTCACCTTTTGCAATGAGTGACTATGAGGATGCCATTGAGACCTTAGAGGATACAACACTGGGTTTGGGTGAAGGTCTCCGTCGACGACCAGTATGGGATCTAGAAAGGTATGTCATTCTTTTAAGGGAGTTTCCAACAGACAGTCTTGTAGACAAATCTTCATTGAGTTAAAAATCCCGACAGTGACTTCGTAAACAGGGTGATTCAAAAAGAATGAGACACTTCCAAAAATGTATTTCTCAGTAATTGAGCATGATGTGAACATGTAGTCTAAAACAATTTGTAAAGGAACTCTCGAAGTTTATTCTTACATGTAGTCTGAACCAATTTGTGCAGGAACTCTCATAGTTTGTTCTTAAACGTACAGATGCTCAATATGCGCCACACGTGTCACACAGCACACGTCAATCCTGTAGTCCAATTCATCCCAGACCCTTTGTAGGATATCACTGTTGATGGTTGACACAGCAGCCATGATGCCGTCCCTCATTTCCGTAAGGTTGCGTGGAAGACGTGGTATGAACACAAGGTCCTTGATGTATCCTCATGAAGAAAAGTCACATGGTGTGATGTCTGGAGATCTGGGTGGCCACTTGTCCTGAGGCAGGTCAGTGTTTTGGACAGAAAGCCCAATCCGGCGCCATGACAGATGTTCATTGAGAAACCTCCAGACCTCGTGGTGGAAGTGAGGCGGATCCACATTTGCTGCAAAATGAAGTCTTTGGAGTCTTCCTGTGAGAGCTCCTTTTCCAGATTGGTTCAGACTACATGTCATAAAAGCTTTGAGAGTTCCTTTACAAATTATTTTGGACTACATGTTCATATCATACTTAGTTACTGAGAAATAAATTTTTGAAAGTGTTTGATTCTTTTTGGATCATCCTGTATTTTTGAGGTGTTATGTTATATTAAAAAAATAACATCCATTTGATAAGGAGTTTAAATATGTGTGAGTATAATACGAGAAGAAAATGTGATTTCCATGTCCAAAGTTATAATACATCCCTTTAAAAAAAGTGTGATAAATACGGGAGTTAAGTTATATAATAGGATGCCAAATGGAATAAAATAACTGGAAAGTTTTAAGGATTTTAAACAAAATTTAAATTCTTTTTTATTGGATCATCCATTTTATTTATTAAATTATTTTTTTTAATTTGGTCAAGGTTATGGAATTAATAAGTCAAATAAAATAGAGGAAAATGGGTTATATTCTGCTGTTAGTAACAACTACTGTTTTGTAACTAGTGTACATGATTGGACATATGATTACCTCTGTGTAGTAGAGCAGTAGTTTTATAATGTTGTTGACTGGGATTTATGTAATGCTTGTAGTATGACTGTGAATCCATTTATTATTTTATGTTTTAATTGACGTGTCCAAGTGTTACCCATGTAGCAATATGGATGACAATAAAAAAATTAAACATCATATCACATACATGTGAACTAGAAAACCAGTTTATATGCTCAGTTACAAAATATAGGCAGTTGCTTTAGAACATGCCATTAGGAAGGTTCAAGGAAACCTGGAGGAATTGAAATTGAATTGCTTAATTTATTGGCTAAAGCATAAATGCTATAAGAAAAGACAGAAGTTCTATTTCTACTGTTAAGGAGGTGGTTTAGAAATAACTGTTGCATGTGTTATCAACAGAATGGAGGACAGCATTGCCAGTTAATGACATGTGCTGAATCTGTGGAAAATGTAGTGAAGTTCAAGTAGTTGGGAACCACATAATCATACTGAAGTGGCTTTCGTGAAGAAGTTGACAGATTTAGAAGAGAATATTCATTTGAAGTTACGTGAATAAACAAGAGAAAAAACATCACTTTTGTAACAAAGTTCAGGGCTTATACTCTTTGACCATAATAGGATTAAATTGAGGAAGTTGCGTATGTGAAGACTTGTAGCGTGTGGAAATAGAAATATGTGCGTGGGAATTATGTTTTAGTTTTGAGAGTGATGCAGAAATTGATCTTAAGGAAAGTAGTGGTACAATATACATTGAAATCTAATGGCTCAGGGTAGTCTTTGAAGGCAGGCCGCTGCGGTTAATTTAGGACATCCATAATAATAGGAAGGCACTTGAACTGTGGAATAAATGTCATATGTTCAGGAAGTACCCTCTGATACAGTGTTGGTAAATAATTTGTTTCATTTTGAGTAACGAGTGTATCAAAACAAAAAACGAAGATTTAATTTATTGTAAGGTATATTTATTGAAACTGGAGTGTAAATAGATAGTGAGGTAGGCATTTCATGGCTGCTTCTGTGTTTGTGTAAAGTAGACTGTATACATTAATTGATATTGCATAATATTGGAAATACAGAGGTGATTAAGAATCATCCCTTTTTCTGAACTACTAGTTAGATAACTTTTCATTATAGTCTCCCAGCTTCTCAGTACATTTCATTGAAGTGCAGCAGCCATCACCATTGTTCTGTCATTGAGAGTCATGGCTCTGGTGTGTTCATGTTTGCCATCCGTGTTGTTGCGGATAGGTGTCCTGAGCCGTTGGTGTCAGTCACGTTTGTTTGCTCATTGTTAAAAATTTGAGTCCATTCATGGACACTCCAGTGAAGTAACACATTCACCCATGAATTTTAACCCTTTTCATGCCCTCCATTCACAAAATAAGAACCACTGTCTTTTGTTCTACCTTAGTGCACATCAGCTGTTGTTCTGCCATGATTGCAGTCTAAGTGTAACGGATGCACTGCCACCAAAGGCACCTTAAGCAGTATTTTAAATGGCTTATGAGTCTCAGTGCTGCCAGATGTCAGTCTAGCTTCCTGCTGAAGCAGTTGGAGAAAAAATTGCTGATACTTTTTGAATCGCCTGTGTAAGAAGTAGTAATATTTCCATACTGAAGCTTTGTATAAAACACTCATAGTTTTTAATGTAATGTAAATGTGCTTAACCCAACAGGGAGTCACTGTCATCAGAGATCCCTGTATTTCGTGATGTGAATGAATTGTTGGATGATGATGATGCCAGTGTACTGGCAGAGGAGGATGATGGTGTTGGGTGTCCTTTACCAAGTACTCCTGAAGATGAACATCTTTTGGATTGTGAGGTGAGAATATATTACAAGTGTAGACTTTTCAGCAATCATATAATTTAAATAACAAGAATAATACAGTCAACACAACTATTTTTGTCATAAAAAGAATATTTCTTTTTATATAAAAAATGCTATATGTTTTTAGCTTTGCAGGTGGTCATCAGGTGTGACTGTATAAAGGGATGGTGCTTAAACATTTAGAATTGTCATGTGTCAAAACATAATGTCTTTTTTTTTTTGTATAAAAACAAATATTGTTGTTATAATAGAAAGAGTTGTGTTGACTGCATTATCCTTGGTATTTAATTTGCAAAACACAATGGGATATCTGCTATTAAAAGGAATATAACCATCAGTCATACTATGCCACTCTCTGTGACTGTGATGGGTGTTTGCATATGATCACCCACAAGTCCTGTGAAGCTGTGTAAAACATACATTTTCATGTCAGAGGCAACTGTGGACTGTTACTGCCATGGCAGGGTCCTGAAGCCACGGCTTGCTAGTGGTTCTGATGTACCACTTGGTTTCTTATTGTCACTGATATCTTGGAAGAATAACTCCTGACATATGCCTTGAGATTGGTGTGATGAAAGTACTTATGTCAACACAGGCTGGAAGATTTTGGTGTCTTTGTATGTCCTCAGTGGCATGCTGATGGTGGTGTTTCCAGAGGGAGGATAATTTTGTCGTGGTTGTTTTGTGCACAGAAGAGCCATCATCACAACCTAAGGCTGATAAGACCACCAGTTTGACTAATTTGCTGTGAAAGTTGAAGCTGAATGTGTCTTAACTTTTAGTCTTGCAGCTCCAGACAAACCTATTAGCAGTATTTTCCAGTTCAGCATACAGGAAGGCTGCGATGCTTTAGCTGACTGTGATAAAAATGCTCCCAATCTAAAGAACAGAAGACTTCTGGTTGAGATATTTAGCGAAAAAGCAAGCAGAGGAACTATTTAAATTGGTTCTCCTTTGATCTTATTTTAATCATGTTCAGAGACACATGTTTTTGGATTCCTAATGATGAGTCATTAGTACTGATTCGGTTGAGGGCATGGTGGAGCAAGAGATCCAATTTGCTCTCGTTGACTAATGTCTGAAACATACAGGCCAACAGAGAAGCTGGCTGACAAACCACTCACACTTAAAGTCTCTTTTTGTCATGTGATTTCAGGCTTTCACCACAATATTGATGAGATATGTGCCTTTCTGGGACATTACGCAGCATTGTGTGGCAATTGTTTACCACATGACACTATGTAACATCCCAGAAGAGTGCAGGTTTATCATTCTGATGTTTCAACCTTGCCCAGCACCAAAAGCGTTGGGTATGAAAGGTTAGCTGTTAGACTGTACAAAGTAAACCCAGTGTGATACTTTCAATGCCAGAGATTTGGTCACATTTATCAGAGGTACTTATTGAGCCTAGTCTGTGAAATTTGTGGTGAGACTGGGCATAAAGTGAAGCACCACAGCATGTGGAATTCTCTGCATCTCATCCACTTAATGTCAAATAAGTGTCCCATTTTTCTAGACAGGAAAGTCATTTATGAACTTGATAGCTAAGACTCCAGTAGTTTCATCAGTTGAATGTTTATTACATCAGTTCTTATGTGTGCTTATGTATTTTGTGACTTAAAGTGTAACTGAAGTAATTTTTCAATTTGTGCAGATCACAGAGGTACTGAAGGCAGGCGTTTTATCGGATGAAATAGATCTTGGAGCATTAGCACATAATGCTGCTGAGCAAGCCGAAGAATTTGTACGCAAAGTGTGGGAGGCATCGTGGAAAGTTTGCCACTTCCGGAACCTGCCTCGCTGGCTTCAGGACAATGACTACCTCCTTGGTGGACATCGACCTCCCTTACCAAGTTTCTATGCTTGCTTTCGAAGTATCTTCCGTATACACACAGAGACTGGAAATATATGGACCCATCTTCTTGGTGTGTAAAATACTTCAGATCAAAACAAAATTTGTTGTAATAGTAGTGGTACGGTCACATAATTTTGTATTTAAAGCACTTATATTTAGTAAGTGCCCATAGCAATGGCTGCATGATTTATATGGCATATACTGTCTTCTACTACTGAAACATTGGGATCGTGAGTTTGTGTCTCATGCAGATAGAATCTTGCTTCTTTGGCAATGTTAATTGATGTAACTCCATTTTTGGGTTTTGAAAACTAATCACATCTTTGAATTCTGCTAATTGTTTCCTCTTCAAAAGCGGTTTGCAACATATTGTAGGTTGCTGCAGCCATTGTGCCTAGTTTGAAGTGGAACTCAATACAGATGCAGTGTTCTTTGATATCTGCCATTTGTGGATAAAGTGTGAATCTTGGAGGACACAGCACACATTCTAACTTCACAGGGCATTGCTTTTGAGTGACACATGCTGCAACTTCGAAATGATTGGCTAATTACTCAGTAGATTCTACTGTACCTCCAGTTAGCGGAGTTTTGTTGTGATTGCAGTAGTGTGGTACTATGGTTAGTGCAGACAGTAATTGATTAAAGCACGTATCTGACTTTGCAACAACAGGAATGGAAATTTTTTACAAGTTTTGAACTTCATTGTATGATAGTTTTAGTTTACGTGAACTGAAAATAAGTGACAGAGTGGTAATTAGAAATCGTTGTACAGGCAGGGAACTCAGAATTGATGCTGATTGGTGATTCTGGTAAGCAATAGTGTGTATGAATTGGAAGGTGAGAGTGATACTTGTAGTTACCATAAGAATCAATCTTTTTATGGTAACTTTCAAGAATCTGCCTATCCCTTCTCACTTCCCACTCCTGAATGAGTCTTAGATGCAAGTGCTATACAGAGCAGACTTTTTCCTGTTGTCAACAGTTGTGTGGAATGTATATGTTATGGGAAAAAGCTGTGCCCAACATTTTGGAGGACTGGTGTGTCTGTAATGAAGCATCATAAGTAAAGTCATAACAAAAATTTTCATTTTGAAAAGAAAGGAGAAGTGAACGGGAAAGCATATGTTGGTTGTGAAGTGTGAGGGAAACAAGGAAGAAATACTGAATGCCCAGAATCGTGGAGAATTTGATACTACTGTTGTGTGTATTAGGGGTAAATTTTTTGTTGTTGTGTTAACTGTTGACATTCCACGAGTGCTGAATGTTCATTTTCTTGAAAAGTTAACCTTTGTGTTGCAGGTTGTGTGGCATTCATTGGAGTAGCAACCTACTTCTTGACACGCCCAAGTGTTGAGATTCAACTACAAGAGAAATTAGTATTTGCAGCATTTTTTGCTGGTGCAATTCTTTGTCTAGGACTGTCCTTTGCCTTCCATACAGTTCATTGTCACTCAGAGTGTGTTGGTAAACTGTTCAGCAAGTGAGTATTATCCACTTCATACAGGGTGGCTTTTATATGTTGTCTTGAAAGCCACTCTTGGTGTATATTACACCAAATTAAATTAGAATGTACAAAAGTTATTCTGAGAAGACCATGAGGTGTATTAATATACAGGGGAGTTTTCATATTTTTCACATGAATATATGAATGAGGAAATAAAAATGTTGGTGTTTGCTTTTGAAGTGATCCTGTCAAGATACCCATATTGACTAATTTCACTGTGGTGGTAATTAATTTTTAATGTTTCCATTAGGAACGTGCAGGGATGCTGAGATTTTAAGCCTCATGACTATGTAAATTTCTTTACATTCAGTTTGAGGTCAATTTTAAAGCTCACGCAATTGTATTTCCTGTTATTTCCCATTTGTACACACCAGAAACTTCATGAAACACAGTTTTTGGTCACAAAAGTGATTTTGTTACGTGTTAGACAGTCCACCATTATAACAGTTTACATTTGGCCCCTCAGTGCTACCATGTTTTATGTAGATCTTCATTAAATGTAATGTTGAGATACTTCAATAAAATATAAGCCCAAAATAGTGGAGAGTCATACCAGCTAAACAGTTTACTTTGAGACCAAAATTATTACTTTAATTTATGAAAATACTTTCTGTCTAACGATTGCCAAATTGAAATCATCTTCAGACAGCTTGTTTCTCTTTGTCCCTTCCATAAGAGACTACTCTTCACAACCATACTACACAACTAACAAAATTGTTGTTTTAGCCTGTATTCATCAGTTGAGTGTTTTGGAAAGCAGATGGACAATGAGAATATTGAGTTAAATAATAACAGCCATTTTTAGAAGTTAGTCTTGTCTATTTGTAGTTGTTCATTGTTGCTGCTGCAGGCTCATGTACTCATACAAAACTGGACTCCTGATTATGTTGACAGTTGATTTAAGAGGAATATTTAAACCCGATACCAAGTTCTTATCAGGCTGAGATAGTAGTAGAGAGTAGATGGTTCCTGTCTAGAGATTCTGTAACAGAAGACTGCACAGTACACCTAATCAGTACACGATAAAAAAAAACTGGGCTGATGTGTCGGAGAAACACCATTAATAAGATTGAATTCATGCTATTGATGTGTCAAAAAATAAATTTATTTGTATATACAAGTTTATTTGTTACCAACTACTGCACAATAGTTATACATGCTCCTACATGTTTTGGCTGAACTACGCAGCCATCATCAGAGACTCATCCTCTATAGACATAAACAGCTCTGATGATGGCTGAGTAGTTCAGCCAAAACATGTAGGAGTATGTATAACTATTGTGCAGCAGTTGGTAACAAATAAACTTGTATATACAAGACAACTGCACAGAAAATGTATAATATTAAATAAGTTTATTTTTATTTCAGATTGGATTATTGTGGCATAGCAATGCTCATCATGGGATCATTTGTTCCGTGGTTGTATTATGGCTTTTACTGCCAGTTCCAACCAAAGCTGATCTACCTCAGTGTTGTTATATGTCTTGGAATATCTGCTATCATTGTCTCTCTCTGGGATAGATTTAGTGAGCCTAGGTATCGACCTCTTCGTGCAGGTAAGAATCCACAAACCCTGGTACTTTCATTTAGTTTTTTGATCTAGAATTTAACTGTCAGCCAGCATTGTGCTCGTCACCACCATTACCAGTGCTGCTGCCATCATTGTCATTGTTGTCGTCATCATCAGTCCGTACATTGTTCATGGCATGTGGATGTATTTGTGCCATGCTACTACTGTGTAGTGTCAAAGATGTGCTATGCTCTAAAACCTTTTATTGAAAACAAAAATTTAGCATGTTGTGGGCTGGGTGTTTTCACCATCATCAGAGCTGCTTGTGCAGTGTCAAGGATGTGTTGTGCTCCAAAGCCTTCTATAGAACGTAAAAGTTCATTGAGAAGACTAAGGTCAGGGATGACTTGACAGCCCTAGTGCCTAAAGGTATATGAATATGTAAACATGTTGACAGGTATGGATCCTCCTCTAATGTACTATAATTTATGTGATGAATGTCACTACTTTGAAGTAGCTATAATTTATGGCCCGCAAGATGACCTGATTTAAGGCTGCTGGATTTTTATTTATGGGACCACCTGAAATGTATGGTGTGGCAGTTAACTAACGTAGTTGAATTATACCAGAGGGTGGAAGATGGACCAGTTAATTCGTGTCTTGCTTGGAATTGTTGAACATGCGTGACACTCCTTAGTAAAATGTGTAGCATGCTGTGTGGAAGCACAGTGACAACATGTTACGGAGAATTTTTTATAATTTCTTGTTATCAGAACAGTAATTTGTAAATAAGTGCTTTCATGTGAATAGATTTTGTACATCTTTCTTTCTAAAAGAAAATGGTGAGGGTAGCTTCAGAGGTGGGCCTGTGGAAATACCAGCATCCTCTGACAAAATGTGTATCCTGCGCCTGTACGTCAAAGACGTGCTTTTGTATTTTGGGTCATAGTGTATAAACCCTTCACTGTGCGTAATGTATCAGATTTAAATTTTTTCTGTTGCACTTACCATACCTTAATGAATCTTGAGTTGTACATGGAATAAGTATGGGCAAGGGGGAGGAGAAATTAATTAGATGTATGCTACTGTCAGTTTATGCTGTTTCCTAATATCTCCTTTGCCTTTTTGTTCTAGGTGTATTCATGGTTTTTGGACTTAGTGGAGTGGTGCCTGCTGTTCATTATGCCATCTCTGAGGGGTGGTTTAATGCCTTGTCACGAGCATCTCTAGGATGGCTGATACTAATGGGCTGTCTCTACATCCTAGGAGCAATGTTTTATGCTTTGAGGGTACCAGAGAGATTCTTCCCAGGGAAATGTGACATTTGGGTATGTTTCATGTCAGATAATACATGACATGATCATACAATTAGTATTTAGCAGGTCAAAAATGAAAATTCCAGAATTTAATAGTAGGCAACCTCATTGTAATGAGAATTTACAGAATTCGTAAAAATATGCTTTCTGATTAGTACTTGCAATACTGAAAAATGGTTGCAATACATAACATCAATTCTGATCCTTAACTTCTAATTGTGTATAATATATTATGGTAGTAAGGTTTAAAATATCAGAGATGTTATAGTATTTCGTTGCAAGTAACAGAGAGTAATAGAGCGTTCTTGACATCGTTAACATTGGATCGAGAAACAAGATTTTTTCATACTTCACTTTTTATGAGCAAGAACTGTCAGCAGATTATGAACCATCTTTGACAAGAGTTGTATCCACTACTTGCTGCATGCCTGTAAGTTCCACCAGCATTTCGTTTCGTATAAGAGCACCATGTGCCATTGGTAGAGACATTAGTACACTGGTATTGTGCCATATTCGAACTAAAGAAATTACCATGAAAACCTGAAACACAAAATAAACTATATAACCAGTGCAGACATTTCTGTAAATGGTAGAAGTGTTTCCTTTGTTTGCTGTTGGAGTTCGAAATTTTCATTTTTTTGTTTATTGACAGTAAACTTTTGCTGTAACATACTTCACTGGACCAGAATTTTGTAATTGATGTTGACTATTTGTGTAAAGTAAAAACTGATAACATGTGTGTCAGATCTTGGAATGATTCAGTTGCCTATGCAAACTGAATTGAAGGAAGTGGATACACATTTACTGTGATCTGTACACATCACATTAATTTTCATCATGTGAGGTGGATAACACATTTACTGTCATCCATACTCATCACACATTAATCATCTTCTAATGAAGTGGATACACATTTACTGTGATCTATACACGTCACATTAATCATGACCTTATATATGGTCATGTCTGTTATTCTACCTGCCTTTTGCCTCATCTTCCAGACTGATTTTGATTTATAAGAAAATGTTTTGCATAACATTGTAATATTTGTTACTCATGTGCAAGAGTGAAATGAATTTCTTTCATAGAGTGTGAAAATGTCAGTGTGAATTAAGACTGTGTTGAAGATGCATATGGACATAGTGGTTTGTGATGAGATTAAGGGTTGAATGATACTGGCGTTCTTGGAGCTCAAATAATGTTTTGTCAAAAGTGGCCTTTTATGCAAGAAGTATATGCAGTATGTGACATCAAAATTAATATTTAGGGTGTTTGGTTATAGTAACTCATGGTTAATGTAGAAGCATGTGTTACTTTCTCATTGTATTTTGTTAAATGAAAGATTCAGAATATCCCTTTTATTAGTTTATTGTGACTGGGAATTTCAGAGAAATATGTTGTCATTAATTTATTGTCTCTTTGAAACCAGTTTCAGAGCCATCAGATATTCCACGTGCTAGTGATAGCAGCAGCTTTTGTTCATTACCATGGAATATCAGAAATGGCTATGTACAGAATGACTGTTGGTGAGTGCACAACACAAAATGCTGCTGCCATGGCCTTCTGATGTCATCGTGTGGCTGGTTTTGCTGCTACAACATTGGAGAACCATAAAACCCTTATGAAATTAATACCACATAATTATGTACCAAGGCAAACTATATACCTTGAATGACATTAAATTAAAATTGAAAGTCATCATAAAAATTGGTTTCTTGAGGGGGAGTGTTTTGGCTTATATTTCACTGATGTATGTAACATGTCAGTGTGAACTTACATAAGAAAATGTAAGGAAAAGAAATGGCACCTAAATCAGAAGAGGAGAGTTTCATGTGAGCTAGTATTCCTACACACCTTTAATGTGCAGAAGCAACATTTGGACGCGATATGAAATGCAGCTTCTAAGAGAAAGTTACACCAGTTCTGTCATTAGTGTCGCATCTGACTGCAAGTCATTCCTTTCACGAAGATTGATCGTGTCAGTAAGGAATGCTCTGGTGTCCATGACATACTGCCAGACTGTACACTTCAGTTAACAAATTCAGGTAGTTATTTCTGAGGAAAAATTGAGGCCATGTAATGGTAAGTAAGAGCAAAGGAAGAAATGAATGAGATTGTGACACAAGTTATAGAAGGTAGTGGAACTAAATGGGAAGTTGGTCAAACATAATCCATGAAAATATTTTACCAGGTGGTGGAACTGAATGGGAAGTTTGTCAAACATAATCCTTAAAAGTAGTTTGTCACAAGCTCAATTGCCATTAATTATCAGGACCTCTAAAATTAATTTTTTTTTCTGAATGAATGGGAACAGCGTACTTATTTAACTGTTACATTCTTTGTAATTGTAGACTACAGAATTCTGATCTGGTCAGATGACGTTACAAATGAACATACCAACCGTGAAGTAGTGTTCAGTAGTGTATGACACTACACTTGTTTCACACATCACAGCAACCATTCTGCACTTCAGAAGGCTATGTGGAATCATGTACATAAATTTCTAATATCAGATGGAGACACTTCAGGTAAAGGAAACTTTTGAACATCTGAAAGGATTTTCCTGTCACAGGCTTTAAAGATTGTATGTTAAAAATTAGCGTACTGTATGCAAATGAGAAATAGTATGCATTTAAATTAACCATGCAACACTTGCAGCTTAATATATTAGTGAATAGCACTAAACAGTCTGTGATTTGATATAATTTATCCTGTTGTGCTATGGAACATTCAGTAACAAATCTCTGATGTAATAGAATTCATCCTGTTGTGTCTTTGAAATAATCAAAACAACAACATATTATGAGTCCATCACAGCTATATATTCTTAGAAAAACGCTGCATGTTTTGGATTAAATAATCCATCATCAGGCTAAATACAGAATTAAATTGGAGGTAAGATGGAACTTATAGTACTACCTTTCAATTTGTGTTTATGTTTTTTGTGGGATTTCACATCACAGTTTTAGTATTACATTAAAATTTTAATATTTACTTACTGTTGTCTGATTTTTGCATATTACACTTCCATTGTAATACTGATATTGTGATGTGGGATCCCACAAAGAATGTAAACAAAAAATTATAATGTTGTAGTGAGTTTCATTTTACCTGCAGTTTAAGTCTGTATTTAGCCTGATGATTGATTAGTTAATCCAAAACATGTAGCAATTTCTAAGAATATGTGGTTGTGTTGGACTGATAATATGTTGTTGTTTTAACAAATCTCTAAACATTCTATCCAACACAGCTGTGTTTATTCAAAAGATGTGATTGTCAATTGTGACTTGAATGTGTAGCTGCTTTTTTAATAGACATAGTTATGTTGGAAGGACCATTTAAAGATTTGTTATTGAAACTATCTCTGGTTTTAAGATTTTTTCAGAATGTTACTCTTGAATCTTTGTACATCTTAAGCAAACAGGATATGTCTGCATCTGCTTTTCTAAAGCAGATTTTCTTGTCTGTGTGGAAGTTAAAGTAGAGTACCAGATCAGTACATTGAACTAAATGGTATAACTGTTATTACAAGGACAAACAGTGATCTTGTGGATACTGATCTTCTAGTGCCTAGCTGACTTGTTATTTGGGTGGAGGAAAACCTAGTGGTTTTGGTTGTTAGTGTGTGTGTTCCGTGATGTCACTTATGATTAATTATTAACCATGTTAAGGAAACCCTTCAGCAGTATTCACAACAACTTCATGCCAGAAGGGTTTTCATTAAAGGTTTTATGGCATGGGCATCCAACCTTTTTATGGCAAAGGGTCACACCCATTATTGTGGGCTGGTTCACAAGCCGCATGTGGAAAAGGAACAGTAAGTGGTATACCGAACTGCCTAAATTATTGTGTGCTTTTTATAGCGTATACATAATTTACAAATGTGGCTGCGGGGTGTGGGTTGGAGACCCATGCTTTATGGCATTTATAACACAGACGTAAGCCATAATGAAATTTGAAAGCATTTTTCTTAGTTTTGGAAGACTACAATTTTAGTGTAAAGTTCATTAAAGTATGATGTACTTCCAACTTGTTAGGATAACAAAAAGGGAAACAAATGTGTATGTTTTACAGTACAGTCAGCCCCTGAAGTTAATGTTGGTCGTTCCAAGACCAGTGATGTTAGTGGAGATGATGCTAGTTGAAGCACATTTTCCTCTAAATGGAATGTTAAAGCTGGGGAGGGTGTTTCCAGAGAATCTGTTCTGACCATGAAAAAAACATTTTCATACCTACAGAAAATTTACAAAACATATAAAATGACAAACCAGTGACAGCATAAGGAGGAGGCACTCTGTCTTGAACTGTGGACAGGTCATCTGCATCATCATCTCCATAGGTGGCAGTGTATGAGTCCCTGAAGATGACTTGAAGAAGTCAGGCACTGAAGACTGGAGAGATGACGCTCGCGTCTTCTCCTTCAGAATCTCTTCATAGCAAGCAAGCATCCTCATAAATCCTTGTCTGGTTGTTGCGTGCTGCTTGTTCTAACCACTGTCCTTAAAACACCTTGACGCTAGCTTCAGTGAGTCCAAGCCCCTGCGTCAAGTTCAAAACCATCATGGTACTGTCCTTAGTCTCAGGCTTACGTTCCTCAGCTTCTTCAAGGGTGCTTTGCTTCCAAATTTAAAGATGGTCAGGTGTGAGGTCCTGATCATTGTAGTTTGGCAACTCGAAGACACCTTCAGCATTGTCTGTACAACTTTGCATGCTTGGCTTAATGCAGCATATGGGGTGGGGGGGCAAACAACGTAAGGGCAGAACTGCACAAATTGAGACAGTGTAAGTAAGAGGATAACTGCATCTCATCTGTTTAAAGAGGGGTTATTATCACTTTCCTGTAACTATTACTTTTGGTGTGTATTATTAAAACTGTAATATCATTATTTATATTTCATAAAGCAGTGTTATTCCTGTGCTCATTTTTTAAATCTTTTTATTTACTGCAAGGTAATTACATAGAAAACCACAACAAGATGAACTTACATTAACAGTCCCTGCAGATAATTTTGATTGGATACATGTAAAATAATTCTGATAATTTTCTGCTGGATCATTGTTTGCCTGAGTTTTGTAATGTAATTGTACCTGAAGATGTGTTATCAAAAATTTGTCATCAGAATACTATGTGACTGATCTTCAGGACTGAACATCTTATTGATTACACTTGCAAAAAATCTGCTTTGGTAATATACACATTATTGACATTTGCTGAGGAGAGAATTTTTGTGTTGCTGAATCCCATTGACATAGTAAACAGTAACAAATTCTAATCTGCTTGTACCACACTACTGTGCATACTTATATTGCATTCAGCGTGAAGCCTTTTATAAATTGGTTTGCTGGGCGCAGATAGGTAAGAATATGTGCTAAGGATTAAGTTATTATAAACATTCTTGTAATTAGAGATGAAAATAACATTTAAATTAATTAATTAATTAATTAAGGAGATCTGTATATTTATAATCAGTTACAAAAGTGTCACAAGACAATTACATTCCAAATTTGAAACCCTATTAAACTTAAAGGAAACAGAAGTGATGATGTAAAATGTGTGGGGCATATGCTTGTATTTAAATGTACTGAAGTTATGAACTGGATATGCATGTCCTTTTGTTAATTGTTGATTTATTTTGAATGGGACAAGTAATTTGTGTCTCATTTGTAGACTTTGGAAGATGCTCATGTGTGGTTTTTTACAGTGCAAAAGGTCAAGCAAGAGTGACTGGGTTTACACAGTAGGCCTCAACTTAGTGATGTCACCATTTTAGTAATACTCAAGTCAAAAGAGTATCTTCTTCTTTAATTGCTGCAAGAGAGGTTGAACTCTAAAATCTAGGTGCTTGTATTTTCCACTATATGTAGGTCTGTTTACTTATATGTAATATGAAGGCTTTATTACAAACCATAATGTGTATGGGGATGTTGAATAATATGCAAAGAAATGAGGATCTTAAGCTTTATGTCTTTAAAGTACCTGATAGTACATCAACTGTTATGTACTAATATGAATAAAATCTATTGATTTCATCTATAACACGTTACGTATAAGAAATGAAGTAACTGGGCATGGTGATTTTTACCATTTGTGATCTGTAGTGTGGAACAGTAATATGTCTACTGGGTGCCATGTTTACCTGGATATATGTTACATGGATGTTTTACGATATGAAATGTGTTCTTTTTTAACATTCTGCAAATCACGCCACCTACAATCAGGGCATACAGTTTTGTTTGTCATGTTTTTCATATCATTTATTCTGCTGATGAATACAATGTGGCATTATGTGTTTCTCTGAAGGCAGACAAAATAGTACTACAGTTTCTGTATATGACAGTACCAGTCATCTCACTGTGCAGGTAACGAAGGTGAGGGCACATGTAATTTATTGCAGAAAGTTATTTTTGTAATGTGTTTGTTGTGCATTAGAAAGATATTTATTTTTTTCACCTGAAATTTGGGTAAAAGTGCTACAACAACTGTGGTAATTTGTGTCGTATTGTACATGTGGTGTATTTCAGGGTATAAACACACCTGTTTGTTATGACAGTTTACTACGTAGACCAAAAATATTGTGGACGGACTTGTTCTTTATTTAAAATGCATTTGTGTTTGTTGTATGAATTTGTTTTTAAGAATGTGTGTGTGTGTGTGTGTGTGTGTGTGTGTGTGTGTCACACACATGTATATACATGCTGGACATGCTTGTTATAGGTGTATAATGGTTCTGTTGGACTGTGATAGCTCAGTCAGTAAAGTGATTGGCTACAGATCTTCATGTCATCTGTATGTGTTTGTAGTGTAGTGTTCATCCCCAAGTATATTTCTTTCACGTTTGTTATAGTGTTGTTACATTATTACATTCACAAGATTACAAACTGGTCAGTTACACTGAATTGCCTCCTCACTTTGCAGAGGGCAGAGTGTTGAATGTCTCATGGACCTTTCATTTTACCACACTGCTCTTGCAAGACTTGTGAAGTGAAACACAGGTTAGTGAACCAGCGGGCAAACATCAGACATCATTAGGTTTTGGCAGGAGCAGATGGCATATGCGCAGAAGTGATATTGGCCAGGCACTGATGGTAAATCTTAATGCTAGCTGGATAGAGACCAAAATAGACCCTGTTAATATACAGATAAGATTTATTTGACTTATTGCATGCTTTATACGATATATGTGTTACTCCAATATGTTTTGGCTAATGTGTAGCCATTTTCAGGGAGTATACAAAAAGCAAAGCAGAGTTGCCTGTGCATTGAACAAATGCTATGTACAGTGTTTGTTCAATGCATATGCAACTTTGCTCTGTATACAGAACTTTCAGCTAATATTGGAAAGAAGATGCTTGGATGAAAAAAAATTACTAAATATATTACTAACTGTATCCTGTTTTATTTTGCCTTATTGTCCGTTTCATATGAACACAGTGTAATTAACTTTGAAATGTACATTTAACTGTACTCTTCGGCCGTGTTACATACTTTTAACTAAACATCACCTTTTTTTGTACTCTCTGAAGATGGCTACATATGTTAGCTGAAACATTTTGGAGTAACTTGTATATGGTACAAAGTGTTCAATACATTGGAATAAAACTTATCTCTGTATTACTTATTGCTTGGAAGATGTATGACATTAAGATAGTTAATGTTAACTGCTTAAAATTATCCAGGTCACATGGCTACATCAAGAATAACTGGCGAATCTTTACACTGCCTGGATTTTGATCTTCACCTGTAACATACACACTTAGTCCTCCTGTATTGTGGTGAGTTGGAAAGTTAGTATAATATGGATCTGTAAAAGTGCATGTTTTGAAAGAAAGGAATGTCTGATTTTCTTCATTTTTACGTAATTTAGACAGATAATTTGAACTGTATCTGTGTTAAAGTTTGTAGGAGCTAATTATCAAATTATGTTACAAGAACATATTTCATGAGAACTGTCACTGGGATTTTTCTTGGTCAGTTTGCGTAACTGTAAATTAACATCTATGCCTTAAGTGTATCTCACAATATATCTTTGAAACCTGGCTGCATGCTCAGGATAAATGTGTGATTTTTGTGGATATGGAGAACACTGAGTTGCTAGCTGCTTACCAAAGTTTAAATATTGGCATATAAAACATGAGAAAGGTAAGGCATTATGTTCAAGCCCATTGAAATGTATATTTTTCAGGAAATATCTAGACCTCTTGATAAACTGTTTATGAAGTCTTGGAGCTTGAATGTGGCAATGCTAGTCATCAGCAGATACTTTTAGTGTTGGGTTCATGTTTTAAGTATACCATTAATCTTACTGATAAATTGAAGCTGTTGGTATAAAAAAACTTTACATGTATGATATTGAGTAAAGAGTGGTCTTGAAAATGAAGGACCTTGTAACTTCTTATGCTTAAAATTGTTTTCATAATTACTGTATGTGTGAGTGTGATGTTATGGTTGTCTCTCTTATTTATTAATTTAATGTTAGTCATCTCCGTTGGTTTGTATAACATACGAATGAGTAGGATCCCGTCTTACAACCAACAATTCTTTTATTAAATAGAGGTTAAAAGTATAAAAGCATATAAAACGACCAGTTTCGGCACTAATGTGCCATCATCGGGTTTTTTTCTCACAAGTAACACAATACCCAAGTTTACATTAGATGTTTTTGGACGTGCATGCGAGCTAATTGCTCTTTAAGAGAAGGCCTTCTCTGTACATAGATATTAGAGTCTTATAAAAACGTTAAAATGTTGTGTTAAGATTATAAAGTTATGGGGTTTTTTTGTGTGTCGTAGGGTGTTAGTTGTGGAGGTTAAAATGGTCTTACTTCTTTTTGGTATCCTGTAGTCTTGTTGGTGTGGATTAGTTTTTGTTGTCTTCTTGGCTGGATTCCTTTTGCTATTTTTTGTTGTTCTGCAGGTTTTCCGGAGATGTAGGTTGTTGATGTTGAGTTGGTCCTTTCTTCGTAGTGTGTTATGTTAACGTTGGTTTTTGTTATGATGGATTACTTTGGAGGTGTTTTGTGGCTATTCTTTGAAGGGTGGTTGATCTTGTTAGCTGGTGGTGTTTTCTTTTCTATCCATTCGGAGTTGTCTCGTTGTATTGATGTTTTGAAGTTGTTCCTCTTCAGTCATATTCGTGCTCATATGAACGTTGTTCTTAGAGTGCTGTCCTATTTTAGATGCTGTCTTCAGGTAGTGGAGGTTGTTTGTTTTTATAAGTTGTTATTTCTTCTTTTTTGTTTCTTTTTTCGCCATACGGAAGTATTTTGATGGAGGATGTACTCGTGCTGTTGTTGTTGTATTCAGCGACGATTTTGTAATTTGGCGATAAGTTGATATTGAAACCTAGTTGTCTTTAGCGAGAGCACTGTACTATTTTGTTGTTTTTCTTGGTTGTAGATTATTGGTGTTATAAGCCTGTTTGGTTGGTGTGATGTGCAGTGACTGACAACTAGGTTTCAATATCAACTTATCGCCAAATTACAAAATCGTCGCTGAATACAACAACAACAGCACGAGTACATCCTCCATCAAAATACTTCCGTATGGAGAAAAAAGAAACAAAAAAGAAGAAATAAGAACTTATAAAAACAAACAACCCCCACTACCTGAAGACAGCATCTAAAATAGGACAGCACTCTAAGAACAACGTTCATATGAGCACGAATACGACTGAAGAGGAGCAACCTCAAAACGTCAATACAACGAGACAACTCCGAATGGATAGAAAAGAAAACACCACCAGCTAACAAGATCAACCACCCTTCAAAGAATAGCCACAAAACATCTCCAAAGTAATCCATCATAACAAAAACCAACGTTAAAATAACACACTACGAAGAAAGGACCAACTCAACATCAACAGCCTACATCTCCGGAAAACCTGCAGAACAACAAAAAATAGCAAAAGGAATCCAGCCAAGAAGACAACAAAAACTAATCCACACCAACAAGACTACAGGATACCAAAAAGAAGTAAGACCATCTTAACCTCCACAACTAACACCCTACGACACACAAAAAAACCCCATAACTTTATAATCTTAACACAACATTTTAACGTTTTTATAAGACTCTAATATCTATGTACAGAGAAGGCCTTCTCTTAAAGAGCAATTAGCTTGCATGCACGTCCAAAAACATCTAATGTAAACTTGGGTATTGTGTTACTTGTGAGAAAAAAACCCGATGATGGCACATTAGTGCCGAAACTGGTCGTTTTATATGCTTTTATACTTTTAACCTCTATTTAATAAAAGAATTGTTGGTTGTAAGATGGGACCCTACTCTCTTATTTCCATGCTGGAGTGGTACATGGTTCCTGACAATTAGAGTAGGAGACAAGAACTGTGGGTGGAGGTGTAAACCCAGTACAAATAGAAACTTGTAAAAATTTAATGTACTTCCCATTGGATGGTAATAAGATGTTTTTATGCTGTAGCTGAAATTTTGCAGCAACACAAAGGATCCTTCTACAAAATGCAGTTTAATTACTTTTGGAAGTCCCTTTGTCACATGGGAGGGGAGAGTTTATTGTGTTTGTTGTGTTTTTACTATTGTAGTTGACTAGTAATATGATGAGCATTATTGTATGCATGATGATATTGTGATGAAACAAGTGACACTGCTCTGTCACGTGTTGATAAGACTGCAGTTACTCTTGGTCACTGCTTCATATGGTAGAGCCCTATTACTACGCTAGAATCAAGACCTCTTTTCGAAATGGTTGTTGGAAATTGAAGACATGTATATAATGTAAGAAGTGAAAATTATTTAAAATGTATTGTACAGATATTGAAGTGGACTGAAAAAAAAAAAAGACTTATTTGACCAGAATTAAAGAAATTAAGTTGGAGTATATGAAAATATCAATATTTCTTTTTTAGACTAATATAAAGCTGAATTTTATACAAACTGTGTCTTGAACCAATAGTGTTAATAATGTTCTCAAGTCAGATTCACACTACACTGTTTCAGATTGTGTTTACACTACTTGGGTTTCGACTTTTGATGCTGCTACTCTTCGAACAGATACAAACCTAAGAAAATTTTAATTTTTTGTGAGTTGTTAGATAAAAACTATATACACTAGAAAAAATAAAAGGAGTTACAAATTAAATTTACTCACTGTCTCTATTACTGTGATGCAACAGTTTTATGGGAAATCATACTCAATTTTCATCAAGATATTAATAGTGCAGTCTTCTAAGCCAGGAGATAAATATACTTCTGAGATGAAAATACGTAAATCTACTGGAAGTGGGAGAGTCTAACTTGAAGCACCAATTTTAGAATCACATTATATTTTGGTATGTTGTGCTAGGTGTCTCGGAAGTTGTACTTGGATTCATTACATTCAGCATGTTGATTTTTATGTCTCCTCAGTCTGAAGCCACATCTGAGAATTGAATGATATGACTGTGCTGTCTTGTAGTTAGTCTAGGAATGCAGAAAAATTCATACTGAAGTTAAAATACTCATGACATTCTATGAAATGTATATGGAAAGCTCTACTGCTGCTTCCAGTAAATTTAGATCGTATCACATCCTGTCTAGTTAAAACTGTGTCTGACGTTACAAGCAAAGAATATTAGGCAACCATGAGGAGGATGGGTTTATGAGCAGAGGAGTCATGGCCAATTAATCTAAAGCCCAGGGGACTGTATGGACAACAAGTGGAGATTGCACTTCACCCCTCTCTTTTGCTGAGTCTCTTCCCCCTCTGCTGTGTCATCTACTGTCATTCACTGTATACTTACGCTGTTACTGGTTGTAGTTTATCTCTGAAAATGTACATAGTATGTTCTTACCAGGATTGAAGATCCCTGGCAGAACCTGCTTTTGACACAGCAAGATTTAAAGTAAATCAGGAGGCATATTGTTGCAGGAAATGAACTAACTCCATAGAGCAGACTTCTTCTTGAGAAGTTAATATTTGTGCAGCTAATCAAGAAATCTAATTAGCTGCACTACTCCCTGTACTGAGCCAGATGAATCCAATCAATATCGTCCCATCCTGGCTAGCGGTATTAAGAAGTACATCACTGTTTGCATAAGACCAAACTGTATTCAGTGTCTTGCTATGTGTTTTCAAGCATGTTAGCAGGGTGGTCTGTGTTCCTGCATTCATGATGTGTTCTCTCAGGACGTACAAATTTTTGACTGTCGTGCTACAAAATATTCTGTGTGAATCACCACAACAGGGAGGCTAGTGGGGTGAGGTTCAAGACAGGTAGCCATGTAACTGGTCCCTCTTTGCTGATTCTCTGATCAGAAAAGGTTTGGATCAGTAAAGTACATACTTTGTTCTAGTCATATGGGCAGGTCTATCCTGGAACACTGATGTAGTGGGGAGTGTGGTCAACAGCAAACTTCTTGATCATGTGAGAAACGCACATAAATCTATATCGTACAAACAGGCAAAATTATATTTTTCAATATTATAATCTTTACAGATTTACATAGCAGATGGTAGGAAAAAAGGATCCCGAAATGAATGGTTCCATGCAGTTATCAAATTAAAATTTTTTCATGAATGCAACTGTAGTTTCTGTCATTCCCAAAGATGTCAAATTTTCCACAGTTTCAAAGGATTAAATAAGCTATCTTATGTTGAGATACTGTGGTGTGTTCTGCTTATAAAATATTAACATTCTGGACGTCGCAGGTAACAGAACTTTTATTTCTTCATATTTATTGATTAGGGTAGTTTTTTGAAATTGGGAGCAGTTTAAGACTTCTATATAACAGCCTCGACAGCGTCCGTATATTCCTCATTGTTTGCCTCGAGGGTACAACAACAAAGGACGACCATGATGAAAGACTCCAAAGACCCCATTTTGCTTCTCAAAATTCTCATAGGCCCGCGAAGGGATTTCACCAAAAATTGGCAATTTGGGCACGCGATCTCAAAAAGGTTAAACAGCCCTATTGTATGATAACAGCAGGCACCAATAAACCCCCGAAACAACCCATACATGGCACTTGGTTATCATGACAGTTTTCAGATTAAGGTCTTCTAGGATATGATGCCTTGGGGCAGGTACTAACATTTCGAAAGAACTTCCTTCCACCGTCTTAACGGCCCAAGACTACCAAACTACACGGCGTCACACCCCAGAACAGTTCTAAAACTAAATTTTTTTCAACCGGTTTGGAGACCGGATGTGCAAATAATTCAGTTTCAACTATAAGGGATGTACATATCCAAAAGTAACGTATTTGATGAACTGATGATAGTAGGAGATAATTGCTAAATTAGCCATTTAGATACTACTGTATGTATTTTACAAACATGTGGTGTATACTTGTAAGTAATTTTGTATTATTTTGATTACCACACTAAACATGAAAAGATGGCGGAAGATGTTCTATATTGTCCGCTGCACGAATGTGTTTTTAGTGGTGATGTGCGAAGATTATCAGCATTACTACGGTTAAATGACGTTGCAAAGAAAGATAAACATGGTATGCTTATGTTATAACATTTATATTAGTTAATATACAGAAGTATAAAATTTCAGGATTGTTTCCATTTGATATTCTTTCAACCTAATGTGTGAAAAGTTCGAACGTTATGCCAACGGCGACCCATTTTCGTTCTTTTTAACTGTCAGGAAAGTTGATTTGCGTGTGCCATGCTAGTCAACTAGTTTAATCACGTGTTTTACGTCATTGGTGTCTGGTAATGTGTATTGGTAAATATCACCTCTATCTTTTTGATTGATTTTCAAATATGGCATAAATTAAACATGATTTTGGATTTGTGGAAAAAGATGTGGAAAAGTTACGTGTGGAGGACGTGTGGAATGAATGTAGTATGATATTCTAAAGTTGAGTGTACCGTAATCCAATATTTAGCCCTCTGTAGCTGAAGTGTCATTTGATACTGACGTGAACTTACTGTGCATTCTTGAAACGTCGTCGTGCAGTTCATTACTTTTAACATTACTCATTCATTATCCGGCAGCCACAGAATGTCATACAACATAACGAAATTCAAATGGGAACATGTTTGCTCTAATCTATTACAGTATGTGCACATTTGTTACTCCTGCCATCTGTGATGAGTTGCCACTGCTTGCAGTGTGTTGCCACAGTGTACACACACATATTCAAAACTATATTTTAGTACTATAATTTTGTACCAAGTGTAGGTCCTGAAAAGGGATGTTTTACCTTAAATTAGATTCATTTGGGTTGGATCAGGATAGTTTAGCACAGCACAGGTTACATGTGGTTACCTTGGGGTAGTTGAGGATAGTGTAAGTTAGGATACTTTAGGTTGGCATGTGTTATATTAGGTTAGGTTTTGGAATAGCATAACACCTTGCCTCATATGCCAAGCAGCAATATGTACTATATCGTTGACTTTGGAGAAGAGATTGATTTCTCTTCTTTGCATTTTGTCATGAACATGTTATTTGCTAGGTACAACAGGTAGTCTGCTTTCCAGCTGTAGGGGCTCTGTGTTGCCTTCATTTGTCACCTGCTTCATTTGGTGTTGGTAGCTTGGTTGCCAGGTTATGAACAACAGTCCCACCCATGTATGTACTATGGTAGACTTGCTGCAGTAAGTTGACTTCCCAAACATGGAAGTGATGAACGTGAACAGAACATCTACTCTAGTACTTCCAGGTTCTCCAGATTTTCAGCAGCTTGTCTTTTACTGGCCTCACCGTAAGTTTTTTTCTTGTAAAAAGTCTTGCAGTAGTTTGGCAGGTCTCCATTTGTGGCAGAATAGAGATAGGGGGTCTGTCAGGTGCTAGTTGTAGTGTATAGGTTGTTAGATATTATGTCGCTGTGAAATTTTCCCAAGCCAAAGCCCAAAAGGGCAACAAGGGATTATTATTATTATTATTATTATTATTATTATTATTAGAAGAAATCCCCCCCCCCCCCCCCGCCTGTGTTATTGAGGGTGGGTCCGTCCTTCTTGATATTAGATTATATTTCTGAAGGTATAGTCTGCCTCTTGTAACTATGTGCTTGACAGAGATGACTTTTTACCTTGACAGCATGTCCAGGCTGCTGGGTCCTATCTAGACCCCTACCTGGTTGGTACCAAGGCTCTTTCATGTTGCGCTCAGACGTTGAATGTGTGGTGCTGAACCTTCATACCACATACATGATGCATTGCTTAGGCCCGGAGTGAACTTTACCTTTGTACATGTTATAAATATTATGAGTGTAATATTTTAAGTTTGTATGAGTATATACATATTTACACGTTCTTCACTTGCCTGTTCTTTTATTGTATGAGTGTGTTTCAAATTAAATAAATTCTGGGATTGTAATAAGTAAAGGAATAGATGCTGTTAAAAATAATCCCCTAGAGCAGTGAGGCAGATATTCCATTGACACAGCCGCTGATGGATCCCCTCTGCAAATTTCTCTATGAGCTGCTTCTGGGACCACTGAGCCGCTATGGCCTCAGTGTCTGAGTCTGACCCAATCTGTGGCCTGTCAGTGTTTTACCATTCAAGGATCCTGATACCACCATCAGTGCACAGTGCCACTGTGGGACTCTATGAGACCATAGGACTACCATGAAGGGAACACATCCTGGCATGCTCACAAGGGTTGTTGTCGTATTGCATGACAGTATCTATCTTCATGTGGTCTGTATGGTTCAGGATGTGTAGCACTACATGCATTCAAAGGTGCTGGAACTTCACCCATAAGCCTGGATTTTTGGCTATTTGATTCCTCCCTCCAGAAAACATTAAAGGGCTGTAGACTTATGTCATGTGAAAATGTTAGGGCTGTGGTTACAGCAGTTTTTTTTTTTTGAAAGGATCTAATGGCTGGTGTGTCACTGCGATGCCTACCTCAACATTCATCTGAACTACTTCTAAATGCCTCCACTACTTTGCCAAGAACAATTTATAAGTGGATGTAATTTGAACAAGCCTCTTGTGATTTTGTCATCAGTTTACTTGTTCACATTGTACTGCTGTTGAACTACGCTTCCTGTGCTGTGGACACCAACGTGTTGTGTCCTTTATCCGTGCATTTTTAAATTAATAACAAGAAATAAGGAGTAACTTCATAATATTATACAACTTTCCTGCAATGTGTAATACACAGATTTGTTTTATTCCAACTTGCTGCACACATTATGCCATATAGAAGTTACTTGAACATGTTTTCATCTAACATACATAGCCATCTTCACTGAGTACACACAAAGGTTGTGTTTAGTTAAAAATATTAAGGTGAATTGTGCATCTGAGAGTTCATTACAGTGTGTTCATATGAAGTAGACGAAGTATAAGGATTTTACTAATTGTGTCCTGTTAGGTTATACTTCATTGTCTATTTCATATGAACATGTAATTAACTTTGAAATGTATGTGTTACCTTAATCTTTGACAGTGCCTTATATTTTTAACTAATCATGACCTTTGCGTGTACTTCGTGAATGTGGCTACATATGTTAGCCAAAAACATGTTGGAGTAACTTGCATGTGGTATAAAGTGTGCAGTAAGTTGTAATAAATCATGCCTGATTAACTTCCTGTATTTACATGCTGTTTGGTTTGTTCATACAAGTCCCTATCACAGCTAAATCACGACATAAATTGTTTGCTGTCTGTAATTTGTTAAACTTTGATTCACATTGCCAGACATAATCATATGGTGTAAAAAGAGGTAAAATTATCTCTGTTCACGCAGTGAATGCATGTAGGAGGAGCGTATAGGCTCCACTCATTCTTTTCCTTGACATTAGATGGAGGTGAATGGTCAGCTTCATGCCCTGGCTATTTTACCCCCAGCAGAGAACCCTGCTGCCCACTGAATTGGAGGCTTGGTGGGCCTCAGACCTAGTCTGGACAGTTTTGGGGAAGAGAAACTTTCTTTCCCCTGCTGGCTTCTCCATGTGCTGTAATTGATGTAAAGAAATCAAACAGCTTATCTTGTAACATAAGTGTTCATTCTGTTTACTAAGAAGAATGTTAGAATAGGCAAGTGGAAGTTGTTAAGACCATTTAGTTTGTGTATGTGCTAGAATTGCGTACATTATCCTGGTGTTAACAATTTCTTATTTTTTGTTTTCAGGTAACACAGCGCTACATTTAGCAGTTATGCTGGGCAGGAAAGGTAATTTTGCAATATTTGAGTGTTATTGGCATCATTCAAGATATTTCAGAGTAACACCATGTGTTAAAATGTTAATGGTTTCTGCAGAGTTGTATCTATATTTTTGGAACAGCATATTGGAATACTATCTCATGTCAAGTTCCCTTTCGTATGAACATATTTTCAGTATGTGCACCTTATGGTGTGCACAGAATAAATAATTGCTGTTTTCAGTTCCGCAGTGCTGTTGGATTGTTTTTGTAGTGTTATCCTTCCAGGCAGGGGACCACGGTGGCGCAGTTGGTTGAGGCACTGCGCTACAAACCGGCAGGTCGTGGGTTCGATTCCCAAGGGTGTCAGTGGATTTTTTCATTGGCATAATCCTGTTGGTCGCACTATGGCCCTGGGATCGACTCAGCCTCTAACAGAAATGAGTACCAGGAATATTTCCTGGTGGGTAAACGCAGCCGGTGCGTAGGGCTGACAACCTTACCACCTTCATGTGCCGATTGTCTAGAAATCTGGGAGCCTCATCCTCCTGGAACCCTGTGGGCCTGTCCAGGCCTGTAACAGGAACTGCTTTTTATCCTTCCAGGTATCTGTGTGGAGAGTAGTCACATAGGTTGAGACTGAATGCAGAAACCAGTTCCACCTTTATCTGAAGCTACTGGGATACTGATATGTAATGCAATCTTTAAAACTGGTATTTCCAACATCACATTAGTAGTGTTCACCTCAGCTTAATGTTGCTGGAAAGGTGATGTCCAGAAGCATACTCCATCTTAATCTTACAGAAATTTAAGTTCAGGGTTTGAGGTAACTATTCCAATTGAGAAGGTGGAGCTGACAGTTGTGCAGCAGAGAAGAAGTATGATTGTCTCAGTAACCTAAACTCACATATTTTGTGTAACCATTTGTAAATGAGCTGTATCTAGAAATAAATGCACTGAGGTATGATTCATTGTACATTGACAGAGCACAACAGAAATGAAGCTTGTGTTTCTTGTCATTATTCCTTAATGGCTTTGCCATTTGAATTTGATGATTAAAAAAGATTTTTGTCTAAGGTCTGGCTTCATTTTGAGTCAGGCCTGGCCACTTATAACCAACATGTTAATGAACGTAAAAGCAGGACCAAACAGAGCAGGCACTTGGCTCTGCCCACCAACCCTCTTGTCTCACCACCAGCCATCAGCCAAGGGTTTGGACAGGTATATCATGACGTGGGTGGACTTTGGAGGAAGTCAGTTCCCTGATGATGAGGATGGACGCAGTCCTTGAAGTGTTGGTTTACTCGCCATTCATCCACCTGACACGGCTGCTAGCCTGAGAATATTTTGTTAAAAATATAGTGTTTTAAGAAACAAAGGAAGCTTCAGTGGTTTTGACATAAATATTCTTGGGATTTAAAATGATCACAGACCAGTTTAAATTGGTTTTGATTTTGTGGCATCAGACACTGCAGAGACCTTTGATGAAAGAAAATAAGTGTAGTTCACTGCCAGTAACATACTTGGAAAATTGTGTCTGTTTACGAATGTGTGTAACTTGATTTGGCTCTTATCAAGATTCCATCCCCAACATTTTTAATACCTGCATTCATTCTTAACCTTGGCACTAGATGGAGGTGAGTGTCAGCTGCATATCTTGGTATACCTTATCTGTAGTACACACTGAATACGAGGCTTGGGGGGGGGGGGATTGAAGGGCAGCCCATCTGGACACATTCAATAAGAGAAAAATCTTGCCCTGGTGAGGAATTAAATTACAATTCCTCAGTTATCCTGCCTGTTCTGACTACACTATGCCAAGTCATTAGTGCAATCATTGTAACTCAAATGTTTGTATAATGTTTAAAGTGAATATTTTATTTTTTCAGAATGTGTCCAGTTGTTACTTGCACATGGGGCACCTGTCAAAGTCAAGAATTTTGCAGGTTGGAGTCCTCTAGCAGAAGCCATCAGTTATGGTGACAGACAGACAAGTAAGTGTGTTTGAGTTGTATGTTTAGAAGGACTGAAAATGAATGCTGCAAGATTCTTGCTCTGTATGACGAGGTCACATTTCTGTATGGATGCAGTGTGTACAAGATATTTATGTCAAAAATCTCATTTCAGTATCTGTAATGGGTTCCAGAATATGAGAAATTGAAAATCACAAAGTTAATCAGATTTTTAATATTTTTGCAATTTTGAATTGTGGTAACTCATAACCACTGATTCTAGAATATTGAAAAGTTGCAGTTTTGTTTATGCTTGTAGGCTCTGCAGGCATACCAGGTTTAATTAAAATGTAACAGAGGAACATTTTATGTGTTGGTTGATTTGCTATGGATGAGCTTCTCATTTTTACTGGGAACTTATTTTAATGGGGGAAACCACATTGTGGGCTGTGAGCCACATGCAGCTGACGCACTTCACTGGTGCATCTTATGCAAGTTGCCCGTAAAAAATAATATCCTTGTGGTTTACGTGCACGTGAGGCTGACTGTGAACAATGTTTTGAAAGGGTTTCTAAAGAACAGGGCCGCGTAAGTAACTGAAACTATCTTATTGTAGTTTGATGAACACAAATGAGAAGCCATCAGATAAGGCGAAAATATTTTATTTTGTGTTTGAGTGGCTCTTGCTTAAATCATCTCTTACTGTGCGACTCCCAAAGCTGGTCTAGCTGGCCACCCGTGTATTATAGATTATTGTCCCTGTATGGTGGATATAATTTAACAAGCTGTAAGGTCTAAGCATCCATTTTATTTCCCCTGTTGATTGTAAGGACATCTGAGTTTCATACATTTCTATGTAGGCAAACCAACAAACACAACTTGATATTATTATTCAGTGACACCAGAGAGTTGGAAAAATGGATGTATCGTTTGAACGTTTGAATTTGAAGTGTTGATTACTGAAGAGGGTGCCTTAAAAGGATTCTGTTTCCTCCAGTTAGTCCTGTAAAGATTTTACTGCCAGCCTCTAATTGCTTTAGCAGAGTTGTAGGTACCAACAGAATAAGCTGCTAGACTTTGACTGTGTAGCTTATGTGGTGTCCTGGCTTCAGATTGATCCTTTTTAACAGGTCTGCCCTGCCTGTCCCCAGCTCTGAGGGCGATTACTAAAGTTTAATACATGAGTGCATTTTAAAGTAACAATTAGGTAGTGTACTTCCTTTAATAATTTCTAGCTTTTGATGCAGAAACTTCTCAGGAACTAATTGCAAATCAGAAGATAACTTTGAGAGTGTTCCAGAATTAGAATTACAAGTGGAAAAGCATGTTGTGCATATGTTCGTACTATTGGTGTATACTGTGTAGTGTATATATGTAACAAATTTTTTTGCTACGATTAACGTTTTATTACCAGTAGCTGAACAATGGCATTTTTGACTTCACCATGATAGTGCGTGTGTTTGTTTGCAGTTTCATCACTTGTCCGTAAGCTGAAACAGCAGGCAAGGGAACAGATGGAGGAAAGGAGACCCAATCTTGTGTCAGCTCTAAATCAGATGGGTGACTTTTATATGGAACTCAAATGGGACTTCCAAAGTTGGGGTGAGCGTTACGTGTGCATGATGTTTAATTATGTGAACTCATGCTTCTAGGTGTGTATATCATGTGAAATTTGCCTGCATATCATGTGTTCTGAAATTTTATCAGTTACAGACCTCTTCCTATAGAAGTCAGAATGTGCAAACTCATATCTAAATTGAGGTACTGGGTGATCATGACTTAATGTCAGTGTCTGTATTTTATGAACTTATTCCCAAGGCCATTCCCAGGCAGAATTGTCATATGAACCTGGGTCCAGTTCTCAGAGGTTCTAGAGATGTGGCATATTTGAAGTTCACAAATGATTTACACATAATCAAGCTGCTTCAAGAATAAGTTTGTACATTGATATTTGAGTTTCTTGCCAAAGCTGAAGATTGCTGTCTTCAGGGGTAAGATGCTGCATACTCAGAGGGTGGACCAGGGTAGAACTCCAGTTAGGCCATTAGGGGGTGGGGTGGGGTTGAGGATAGACTATATTTTGCAGTAAATACATAGGGGTCCTGTTTGTCCAGGTTTTCCCAGGACAGTCCCAGTTCTATGGGCTTTCAAGAGCTCTGTCCCACTGTCTTGCAAAATTCTGTTTGGGATACCAACTGTCCCAGGTTTTTCCAAGTAATTGTGGGAACATCCCACTGCACGCAGAGCGGCCCTCTTAAGGGCCACAGAAATACACACCACACTGCCAGCGGAAGTCACTACTTCCAAACCTCGACACAGCAAAGAGGGCAATGACTGACCTTCATCCAGCAGACCGACGTTCAGCCATCGTCATTCTTCCCCACTCCGGTAACGCTGTCCTGCCCACTAGCCAGTGGCATCGTGGCTCACCAACACATGGGCTCCGCCCACTCAGCTGTGCGGAAGAATAAAAGAAGCCGCCTAGCAACAGCCAGCAGTGTGTGTTTGTCATTTGTACCAGCAGCATCAAGACTCATCATCAAGAGCAAGCTATCCGTGCATAATAGTCCAGCACTGTACTGTATTGCATACTGTACAGCCTGCATGGGTTACAACATATTAAAATTTACTATATAGGAGTTGGTTTTGTCATTGAGGTAATACTACGATATACCACTTCTGGTGACCCCTACATATATTGGTGAACCTATCCTACAACCTACCAAACTACCTTCCTCTATATAATAAAAGTATGGCATTGCTGATGAGTCATAAGACCATTTTGACTTTCCCACAGAGGGCGAAAGTGTCTGTAGGAGTAGGACAGCCATCAGACAGCCACAAACAGGAAAGAATAGGAGAGGGAAAGGAATATGTGTAGATTAGTGATTACAGAGTCTGAACTGAGACTGTGAAGATTGAGGAGCAGATGTGTAAAGAAAAATCAGTAATTGAAATGAGAGTCTGAGTCTGTGCAAAAGGTAAAAAGGTAAAGGTAAAGTTAACCCTATAACCTGCCATGAAGGCAGAGAGGGGGAATAGAGGTATAGCTCTACTCTCTCTTACCTCGGCACTAGATCAGGGTGGGTGGTTAACATCATGGCTCGGCTGATTTACCCCCGGAAATGACTCCGAACCGTTCGTGTAGGAGGCTGGGTGGGCTGTAAGGGCCAGTGTGTACAGGTGTGGGAAATCTCACCCCAAATGGGGTATGATCCTTGGACTGTCCAGTATGTAGCAAGTTGCTGTACCTCTGAGTTTGTGTAGTATTTTTATTTTTGTTATTTCACTTGTATACCTATATGTAGTAATTCTGTTGTCTGAGTTATCATTGTTTTAACATTAATAAATTACTCCGCTTTTTTCATTGCTTGACGGGTTGAAAATTTCGTCTTCTGACCTCACCACATAAATGTTAAAAGTGTCCTGGTTTTTTATTTTTAAAAATGGGAGTCCTATAAAAATATGTGAAGTGGCAACTTTCATGTTGGTTGGATGTACTGACCCATTTTATTATTGAGCATGGTATCCAACCAAAACTTGCAGGGTAATTTAATTTACATGTCCTGCAGCATCTAAACTTTGCTGAAGTCATTTGTCTTTTGTGTTTACTGTGCATTTGTACACCATTTATTTTATGTGACCTCACATGAAGGTCCAGTTGGCTAGGGTAGGGGACTTTTGTCTGTTGCAGAACTGTGGGCGTATGAAATTCAGCAACGATGGACGTGTGTGAGTAGGCGTAGGTGTGTTCATACAGTATCGAAGCCAGCGTAGTTACACGTAAATCAGTCTTGAACTGCGGGTACCTATAGCCGCATACTATTGAGAATTTGACCCATGTTTGTATGAAACTTTTGTTGGGTTGCCAATATGTGTATGCATAGTTGTGTCGGTAATGTGTACAGTGTCATTACCAACTGCACAGTGTTACTGCATAGGTGTCATTCCTTGTACCATATTTGTGAGCATGCTGGTGTTTGAAACCGTAATGACATGCAGTGACGGTCCTTGTGGTACGTGACTGCATTTTGTTGATGGTAATGTGGCTGACCAGATTAACCCTTTAAAGCCTAGCGGTAACTTTACATACCACCAGGTTTAGCATTAAAAAATTCTACATGGCGCTCACATTGCATTTGTGTGTTTTGTACGGATCTCAGAACAAACAGCAACTTTTGCCTTATAAAACATTAAGAGACTGGTTTTTATAACCGAAGTGAAGAGTGTTTACAGCGCGGTACGCACTGAGTCCTTATATAAAACAGATACGCTTCGTCTTTAAAGGGTTAAAAATGTTGTATAATATCAGTCTTATTTTGAGTGGTGTTCTAAGGATTAAGTGTATTTAGTTGATGGAGAAATTTTGTTTTGGAGTTTTTAATTAGTGATGCTACGAACTTGATTGTCAACTGTCATGGATCTTTTGTTTTTTATAAGAAGATTGATTAGTTAGTTTTGAGTTTAACAGGATGTTGTTATGCCATTGCTTGTTGGAAATCATAGAGAGACTAAGAACTCCAGACAGGATTCCTTGATGTAGAATTATGTATTTCTGTATGTTGTGTAGACTACACAGCATCTTATCCTCCTTGACCTGAATATCATAATAATGTTTGGGTATGTTACGTTTGTTTCATGAATTGCATCAAATGTGTAAGTCTACATAGATACTGTTTCTTACAATTAATTAAAGACTGTGTCATGTGTCATGTTTGTGGATATTCCAGTTCTTTGGAATATAACACAACTGTGCAGAATATGACACAATTGGAGTAGATAAATCTCTTTTATTAATTGGTTCGAGACATGTGAATATAACCTCCTAAACTCGTCTAAATACCTGTATAAATTTGTAAATATAGAATTGTAATGTGTTGTTGCAGTACCACTAGTGTCAAGAATTCTTCCATCGGACATTTGTAGAATTCATAAACGTGGATCATCTATTCGCCTTGACACCACACTGGTAGACTTCAATGACATGAGGTGGGAACGGGGAGATATCTCGTTCTTGTTCAATGGAGATCGCAAACCAAACCTTTCCTTAACAGTTCTGGACAACAAGGCTGAACTCTACCAGCGTGTACGATATGAGGTAGTACATCACAAACTAACCATGATCATTGATCAGAACTTTCCCATGGCAACTTATGTCACACATTCTTCATATGTATCTTACAAAATAAGGTAGAACATTATCAACCATGGAGTCATGTTGTCTTGTTTTCAAGAAGTAATAGTGGTATCAGAGAAGCACCCTTTTCCTTCCTGGACCTGTGCATCTGCAGTGAATTAGAAAAATATGAGCAAAATAAGTGACCAGGTAAAAGTATTAGCAGTTCTTTATATCCTATAAAAAATTCCAGATTTAAAGTATGGATGCCTTTGAGATAGGTGGAAAATGCACTTACTATAGCTGAACAATTAATGCTATGTATTTGTTCTTCTTCGATAGCGTAAATTTTATTTTATCATGGAAAATGTCCGAATGGAAGGAGTCCTTCATGTAAAAAGCATCATGGAAAGAGTTTAATAATAAATGTCTGTGCAAACTTAGAATTCCGGATTATTTATAGGAAAGGTGTGCATATTCGAGCTCTCCACTGTTATGAAGTGTTTATTGAGTTCACGTTGTTAATATTGTTGAGTAACTGGATGAAATTGTTACTGAATATTTGAAAATTTTGTTCCTCAGGAGACAGAGATGGAAATTGAGGATGAAGTAGATATCCTAATGAGCAGTGATATTATGGCAGCACAGATGTCAACAAAGTCCATAACATTCACAAGGGCACAGACTGGATGGATATTCAGGGAAGACAGGAAGGTATGGTGACATTTACCAGTTGCTGTCATTTGTGATAAGGACGTGCTGGTTAGACTTATAACTAACATGCAGACTTGTGTTTTGCGAGGCCGTGAATCCATTATATCTTATATCTAATCTGGCAGAAGTACCCATTCTCAGTTGTGTGGGATATATGCATCCCTGTCACAGGTGTGCTGTGTCCATCTGAGTGAAAATGGAATTTGTTTAGTCAGTGTGTTCCCATTTGCTGTCAGCGCCTAAATGATACACTGTTTGCAAACGTATGTGCAACTAAATAACTTTCTGAAAATATGTTGTATGGAAACAAAACTAATGACCATGATGTGATGTTATTAAATTTGTGTATATGGTGTGTGAAAGTGAACTGATATGTAGTGACTCTGCAAGCTTTAACTGGTGATTTATTGGTAAATAATGACACTGAGAGGTAGGTTATAGACATCTGTGCAAATGTCTTTCAGCTTATCATTCTGATGTATGTGCTGATTAAGAAAAAATGTTTTCACTTGTGCCTTGTTACAAACTTGGTTATTTTAGTCTTTCAAAACAGTACTGTAAATGTTGCAGGAGATGGTTGGGCCTTTCCATTCAGAATTCTATGTCATTAATGGTATGCTTCTTGAGTCACGGAAACGACGGGAGCATCTCTCAGAGGAGGACCTACAAAAGAACAAAGCCATTATGGAAAGTTTTACCAAAGGCAACACACAGGGTTTTGATAATAATGGAGAGGTACAGGTAAACCTATTGTTATTACTGTATTACAACTCCTTTGGCTATGTTGTATTGACTTGTCTTGTGGCATACATGTATACTCCATTATCAAGGGAAGTTCTGGTTGTCTAGTTTATCAGTAACGGTTGTTGTATATATTGCAGGCGTATAGCACTGGAGGGACTGCCTGGTAGGGTGTTATGGGAGGGATACTTAATTCCATGTTTTTTATGCTGGTCATGTAATATACACACAATTCGTAACATAAACTCTCCTAACAAACAGTACTGATATAATAGTTCCACACCATCATCCACCTGGCCCCCGCTTTTTTTAACTCAATCACTGTCACTTGTTTCAGATTGAATGTTGCTATTATATTGATTATAATAACCTCAGCATTTAATCAGTGGTGGGTTTCAAGCAAGATATTCATTATTTTACTTACTTGTGGATTTATATTGCAAAAATCAATTTTCTTTATTTTTACAATTGAAAAGTCTTCTTCCATGAGCATGATATTTGGTGACATTTTGAAGGTGAATTATTTTTTTCAACATGGCGAACATGTCGCTCTCAGTGATCAAAATTTGATTGAGATGTAGTTGATGAGGAGGCAGCTTAACAAAATGTCCTGTTTAGTGAGAAGAGAATTTATGTGTAATATTTTGAGGTGGCTGATATTTGCTGTAGCATTATCCACAAACCAACCTAACGGAGGAATTTTACATTTTAACATTGACATTTTAATAGGTGTGTAGACTTATATGCTGACATGTCTGTAAGCATGTATACAACACATACCTACATAATATCCTGTGTCATGGAGTGTGTTATTCTTGAACATTATAAGTTTCTATTGCCTGGTGGTTGTTGACTTTGTGTGTGTTCTGTTTGAATTGATGGTTTCATTCTGTGAAGAATTATGTTTGAAATTCTGCCCATTATGTTTGACAGGCTTTAGAGGGTAACACATTATGATTCCAGTGTAAGTAGTGATATGAGAGACCAATTATTTAAGTTTTTTAATTTTTACGGTGTATTGTAGCCTGTAAGGAGGCCTTCATTATCACCTCCACCAGAGAGCAAAGTGTCATGGGAGGAATATATAGCAAGTGAACCTGGGAACTATCCAACATTAGGGCGAAATCTAGTGTACAAAGAAACCAGCAAAGCATTCAAGGCTACTGTTGCTATGGTAAGCTAAAATGAAATAAATACATTACTTATTATCTTTCTTTAGAGTGTATGCCACATTAGGTGTTCCTGTCTCTTCTGTCTCTCCTCATGTATGTCATTCTTTTATTTATGAACTATATGGAGAAAATCATATGCAAGTACTCTTGTTGCACACATAGTTGTAATTTGATAAATTGGAAGTTTTCTGTTATCTCTTTGAGGCAACTGCTGAACCTGTTTCTGTAAATTTTGGCCTTATGTTGTGGAAGGGGTGTGCTCTTGAAATTGTGTTTATATCGTGAAATTTCGTGACGTGAACCCCATTTTTCCATTGACTTCTGTATTATAAGTGGCGTTGTATCCATATGGAAACTTTTTGTTCTGCAGTTTTAATGAAAACGCACTTTTTTGTCCATCAGAAGTATTATGAAATACAAAAATAAGCATAATAAATCTGAGTGTTGGAAATACCAACCACCCCAGCAACTATACCCTACTTCACTAACTCAACCACATGTGCAGCCTGAATTTCTTAACAAATAATTAGCTGAATTTGTTGTTGTTTCACATCTTGTGGCATGTGTATCCAGAATTTCCTTAAGGGCAAATTTATGTTGCCTTTTCATTTTTATAATAATGTCTTGTGTTTTCCATATGGCTGAAATTCAGTAACCCATGGGTCCATGTCATAGAGGCACACACTGACAGAAGTGTATGATGTACATTTTCAGAGTCCTGACTTTCCACTGTCTGTGGATATGTTACTGAATGTGCTGGAAGTTATTGCTCCTTTTAAACACTTTAGCAAGCTGAGAGAATTTGTTCTTATGAAGCTACCTCCAGGCTTTCCAGTGAAAATAGGTGAGCAAGAGTTATTTGTTTTCATTTTAATGCTTTGGCTTACTTTGATGGTTGTAACACACTTGGTAGTTGGGCTGGTGTTAGCCATGAAGGATGCTGAATTACTTCACTCACTAGACCAAAGAAGTAATATGCCTATATAGTTATTGTGTGATACAGTGAAATATTTATTTGATGTCTCAACATTTTAGGTTGTCAGAGTAATTTTATGTGTTTTGAGTAGACAAGATATTGTAGTGCAAAAGGAGCTACATCTCTGTCCATTTTTATGTATCTTTGCTTTAGACGTCTCAGATGTCCCTCACATACATGCACAGTATGTGGACAGGCATGGTCATGAGGACAGCTCACTAGCACACATGCACCTAGAAAGAGTAGAATTAGTCCAGAGTTGTCCCCTTGGATCTTTGTGTCAGGATGTCTTGCACCTTCCAGCTTCATTTTATTAGAAAGAAGAGTATGTACATGACAGAATTAATTTCTGTTAATATCATCATTCGTGCAGACAACATGATATTTAGTTATTTCATTTGTGTACATTGTTTGTTCCAGATATTCCTATTCTACCCACTGTCACAGCTAAAATCACATTCCAGGAATTTGCATTTCGGAATGATATCAAAGCTGAACTCTTTGAAATCCCAGCACATTATATAGAAGATCCAAACAGGTAAGATAAGTATGTTCATGTAATGTCAGATGCTTGACTTTATAAGTGCAGTTTGGCTGTATGTGTATGTCACTTTGCAAAATTAGGAATGCCAAATTTGACAGTTCATTTTTCTTTCAAGTTATTGCTTAATATTTTTCAGTTCACACTTCCAGTTCATACAAACATGTTATGAACTAAGAAGCTGCTGTGGGAATTATTTTTAAATATAAATATATACATGATGATTGCCTTGTTTTGACGTCCTGTGTTGTATTGCATTATTGGAATTTGCTGTGTGGTAAGCATTGTGCAATAGTTTTGCTTTTCCACTGGAGTATCGTGTAGAGAGAGTGAAATGAAAACTAGAACAGTACATGAATGTCAAGCAGATTTACATGTTTGGGTTGTAGATGTTGAATTTAGGTTAGGAAGAAATTAAACTCTTCTGTGTGTTCTTTAATGTAACGGCGTATATGCTGGTGTTGTCTTGCTGCTTTTGTAGCGTGGTATGCAAACACAGCCCAGGTATGGCATAGCAAGTCTACTGTGGCTCACTACTGCTGTATCAATTCTCTTTCCTAGATGACCCAGACTTTGGGTCCTGTCAGCCTAGACAGTGTTTTCACATATACTTGAATAATGTCCAATTGTGGCAAGGCCAGGTTAGTGTTCCACATCTTCTTACCCATTGGTTAGGGAACCTTGCCTTCAGAGCATGATGAACCAGAAAAATGAAATGAGGTGGTCTTGTTGGAAAATAATTTAGTTGCGTTCCATTTTTGCTGTTGTCCATCTGTGTTAAAGCAAACATTTCTAACATATCAGGCTGAATGTTTCTAATAACAGTTTCTTCTGTATGAATGGAAAGGTCCTGCTACATAGTCCTGCAGTAGTCCACCCTTGTACAGAGTTCATGCGGTCCCAAATTCGATAGTTGTGATGAAGCCACTCTTTGTTCACAAAAATTGTTCAAGACGTCATCGTCGTCATCATCATCATCATCATCATCATCAGTTTCTTATAACATGAACTGTGCTCTGGGTGGTCACATACTATTGTTTCAATTTCACGTGTGTGTTGGATTTAATATGCTTGTAATTGTGTATCCATAGTACAGTACGTTTCTGGTGTACCAAGTTTCAGACTGTGATAAGCATTGGGTTGATTTTTGCTCTGCGCACGTATTGCCTGATACATTCATTGCTTTCTTCTAAAGTGCTTGGACTTGTGATAATTTCTGCTTCAAAATGTCCTGTTTTTCTTAAATTGAAAAAAACAGCGATGAATTGGTTTCTCAGGTGGAGTTGCTCTGTATTTATGTCAGAAGTTACATTTAGTGGTAGTTGCCAACTTGAACTTGTCATGCAATCATACTGTGTCTGGAGGGTGTATAAGGCCACTGTCTGTCATTGTGATATGTTGTGCATGCACAGACTAAAACTTGATAGGTGGTGGTAATCATAACCACCACCACTACCACCATGACAACAACCACCAATATCACCCTGTTTAGTTAAATGGATCAGAATGGAAGTATGTCATACCAAAACTTTGCGACTAATAATTTACGGGGAAGAAAAGATGTGGCTGAATGAACAGTGCTAATGCGTGACAAGGGTGGTTGCAGCAGTGTACAAATTTTGAAACTCCTGCTGTAGTGGAGCTTGTAGCTTGTCAAGTAAAGTGAGTGGTTACAAACTGCTTGGCTGGGGTTCAGCTTCCTTAGAGGTGCTGGAAAATTTTCTTTTCACCAGCATGTCCGGGATGGTTTTGGGATGTACCTACCCTCCTGTTCGATGGGTACCAGATGGTGGAGATCTTTCCTCAGAGGTAAATGCATCCAGAACATGAAGCTAGTGCTGAGGTCTGAGAATATGTTGATCATTCCCTACATACCCCATGTGCATATTGGTAGCATGCCGTTGGGTTCATTAGTATTGTATTGTCACCTTAACCTGTAGATCTTGTAAACAGGATGTAATGTTATCCATTCACCTGGATTAGTGTTGTAGGGTAGGGTCTGATAAAACATTTGTGGTAATTGAATCTAAATGATACTCTCTGTAAGTCTGTGGTATACTGATACTATAAAAGGCAAAGAATAAAATGTGTCACCATTATTGTAATGCATACTGTAGTTAAACAGCAGCTCTGTTTTTGAATTATACAAACACAGAACTTGGTCTTTTACATGATTTTATTCTTTATTTAACAGTGCTGTCTGCTTCTAGGCTATATAGTGTCAATTGTAGTTGATGAATAGGGTATGAAGCATAGGTGGAATGACAGTTGAGAGGGGAAAATGAAGTACTTGGAGAGAAAAGTGGGTGCCACTGTAAGTTCTCAACTAATTGTAAGCATATTTAAGACTTGATGAACACCAGTATAGCGTTTGTACAGATGTATCTTGTTCATTGTCTGGCCAAAAATGTGCTGAAAGGTGCTCTAAATTAGATACAGTAAAAATGTAGAGAATATTTTTTACCACTGAACGAAGCACCCCATCAGTTGCAGTCACAGTATGTCACCCATTCTACATCAGGGTGCTCAGCAATAGAAAATAATTTCTTTATTTGGTTTGTCGATGTTTTTAAAGGTTGAAGTTCCATGTCTTTGTGAACGTATGGTACATAAAGTGCATGAATGTGTAACCACAAGAGGGAATATTTATTTGCATGGGTGCGTATTTTGGAGAGGGATTTTGTGCAAGACTGGATTATGTTGGAGGCATGCTTTAGTTGCCCATGTGTTTGTGAATATTTTTTGTAGCTTTGAACAGAAATTGGACATACAATAATGCCCATGTGATAATACTACAATATCAGCTTGGCTTGCTTATGAGCATTGTAGTTCTGGTATGTTGGAGTATGGCAGCCTGTGCTGTAACATGAAAGAATATTGTAATTGGGCCGGGGGGGGTGGTAGACATTAGCTGGTGTTGTAAATGTTTAGTGGTTCAACTCGTCAGTTACATGCTGTATCCCAGAAACCGTGTCTTGGATATTATGCTGTCTCTGGTTGTAGATCTTAAGGGTCTGACATTGCCAGCAGCAAAACCTGTGTTTCACCCCACTCCTGAGTCAGTTCAGGTCACAAATTGAAAACCCTCCTTGGTAGTCTGTGTGATCACTTTACCAGAGTTTTCCCCACAGACATCATATTCATATCTCTTGCTTTCCCATCTCAGTTACAACCCTCTTTCTTGGTCCCCTTCATAAGTCATGAATGATGATGAATGAACTGGTAATTTAGCTTGATTTAGTTCCATTTTTAAGTCCCATTACTCCCCTTTGGCTAAGTTGTTTTTGTAGGAGCTTGTGCAATTTTTATTATATGTACCTCAGTAAAAGTAATGTACTGTATTGTGTACACTGACTTTAAACTGACTATAGTTTGATTTTGTATAGAGACCATTACAGTTTTCTTCTCTGTTCCACTGCTTGTTCTGTCTGATAAAGGCAGTATCTTAAACACAGGTTGTAATTGTGTTAACATGTTTGTCACTATTCATGCTTCAGTACATAAAACTGTGGTTTTTTTAATTGGTGTTTGACAGTACCATTTTTCCTTTCATGATCACTGGTTTTCCAGCGTTTTATGTGGAAAACCATATTTCCATTACTCTAAACTTTTAAAATAATAGCATTCATTTGGCAGCCATTTTAAAATTGTGTAAGCAAAGATACTGCTGCTACAGATGTCTCTTTGCGTGGCAGCTGACATGGGATGTCCTTTTGGATGCAGGCCTTCTATGCAATAAAGCTACCATGCTCAGAGGTACAATAAAAGGGATGCATTGTGTAACATTATATGATCCACTTGAATTTCTTTGATGTGATTTTGGGTTTAGGAATTTGTGCATTATAAGGTGTATTGCTCATACAGTTTGTTTGCTCAGAGGGGGATCTGCACCTGTTTTGAGTAATTGAAGCAATATGGTTTTTTAAAGTTGACCGTAAGTTTATGTTGTAAATAATTAAGAGGGTTTAAAAATTAAAGTATAGATACTGTGCAGTATTGATTCATATGAAAAGTGCTTGATGATCCCTAGGGTTTGAAACATTTGTGTTATAAGTATCAAAGTTTCAACAAAGTGCACCATTATCTTCAAGTCATAACTGTATATTGCTAGAGGAAAATGAACAAGTCCATGTAATTCATGTTCATAAATTTTCTAGTCAAAATTATTTATATAATGCTGAGCACTGTTATGATCTAAAAAGACTGGATCTCTGTATCCAGGTAATTAATTTGAGGAGGTCTTTTGTGCGCGAGATTTTGGGTGTCTGCAGTGTTGATGGTGATTCATTCTTTCTGGGCTGTTACACTGAGTAGCAGGGTTGTGAGTTCCTGATGGTTTGGAGGAACTTACCTCTTCATCCTCAATGGGACGTTCTTCTGGGGGACCACTTGACACTTGAATATAAAGGCAGCATGTTTGTTCAGAACATCCAGAATCGGTAACCCTGCCACTCAGTGTAACAAACCAGAAGACCTGAATCTTCAGGTATTTTTTTTCTTTGTCATAACGAGTTTGTTCCAGGATTGTCTCATAAAGGTAATTACAAACTTAGTTCTGTCAATTTACATTGCGTTTTATTAATGTTAGACACTGAACATTCAAGTCTTCTGTGTTGTTACAGTATGTTGACTGGTCCACAATTACCAGTCTTTTGAAGGATCATAGTGTCTTTGTCTTCGGGGTCAGGCAGTTCTGAAAGAGTACTGTCTGTCTTCGGACTGCTTGGCCCTGATTGTGAACGGACTACAGTTTTTCGAAATATTGATAACTGTTTACCTGTTGACATGACATAGCTACCCGGAGACTTGAATCTTCAGCAATACTGCTGTGAGAGCCCCTAAATATTGCTCTATTGGGTATTATTAATATGAACATTACATTGAGTAAGTAGAATATAAATAAATCATATTTACTGTAAGTTTAAGTAGATAGTGGATGCATATAATCACATTCTGTGTCCCGTCTTTGTGTGCTGCATGAACAAACAAGCTGATGGAAGAAGTTCAGCATTTTTATCAGTTTTGTCCAAAACATTTATACTTACTGTAAGGTATTCGGAGATTCTCATCAGTTGAAATGAGAAGTTTCATTTACTGTTTTGTTGGCATGCAAGTAGAAGATTGCATTTGGTATTACAGATAAGGCCAAGTGTGTTGTCAAGTGCAGGTTATTTTTTTCAGTTGAAATTTATCAAGTTTTTAATGTGTGTCATGGAAGGAGGATTTATGTGTTTATTTTGCAGTATGTCCACAAGGTAATATGAATTTATTGATCCACAATAATTATCTTTTGATGTCTCACATGTGTTATGCCTGTGGAAGTTCTGTTTATAACATTCAGTGTCTTCAATTTGCTTAGGTTTCCTGACTTATGACGATTTGATCAGTTGATGCTGATTGAGATTAGTTACCGTCGCCCTCTGATTAGAACCAGTCACAACCTCCATCATCACATCTCTCGAAGTTTTCACCGTCATCACCTCCATCACAATAACCATCACCACCACAAGTCAACAAACCCAGTATTGAAACATCCAACTGGATGCAGAGTTCGCAGCACTATGACTAAACATAGTCACTATGGTACAAATGACGTCAATTATGAAAATGAATTTGACCTCAACTGCAGCGGCATATTATCTGTACAAGATAATGTAGTCACAAGTGGCAGTGCTGTTAATAAACATGGTGTCAGTGCAGGGTTGGACTGTGGTTCTGCTTTGTGTTTGATGAGGTCCGGTACCAATGGTGAATCACTGACTGCTGGAAGCAGTCCTGTCTGTTTCCCAAAACTTTGTGCTACAGGAAACCAATCAACATATATTGGAAATCGAGATGTAAATGTTTGTTTGTCTGTTTCACACCAGATGGCTGTAGAGTTTCCACTAACACTAAGCCTAGGCAGCAGCTACTCAAGTCACTGTGTCTTGTATCTTGAGAAGGCCACTTCACTCTAAACTGCATGTCTTTTTATAAATTTTTGCAGTAATAAACATCCATAGAACTGTGAAGCATTTGACATTGACTAATTCACCCTGTTTTAAAATGCTCATATTCCCAAACATTGGATGACACTCTTGAACATTTTTCCTGAAATGTTTATTGAAGCCTTGGTGGTAACTAGTTGGGTTAAATATGGCACCATATTTCATGGTGATAAATACTTATATATGTGTTCATTTCTGTTTCATCCAGTGATATTGTAGTTTCGTGTGAGTAGTTAGAGTTACATTGCACAGGTATGGATTTGATTTCTAACCATGCTAAGTCTCAAGAAAGTTGAGCAATATGCAAATTGTTTATCTCTGTGAAATGTATATGTACTTTGCTACTTATGCTGTGTTTTGTGTATAGTTTTACATAGAATTTTGTTGGACATTTGTGAAAAATGTGGACTTCAAACAGTTGTTGGGTCATACACAGACACCCCAGTGAAGGTGGTTTTATGTGTAAACCATTCTGTCATTAGCTAAGGAAAGGAAGTAAAGGGGTAAATACCAATTCGTGCTCTACTTCTGATCAGAGAGTGCAGTAGGTAGAAGCAGAGTAAAGCAAGTGTAAAGTTGGACGTGAAGTCTGAGTTAAGAATTGGCTATTGTGTGGTGTCAGCATCCACAGCACTGTGGAATTTGTGTGTGTGTGTGTGTGTGTGTGTGTGTGCGCGCGCGCTGCACGTGAGTGGTCGCGCATGTGTACATGTGTGTGCATGCCTGCTTCTGATACAGGCTATAGTTTAAACTACAGCAAGCTGACATTATTTCTGATAGTACAACAGTTGAGCATCCAATTAAAATTAATATGTTGTCATATTTGAATATTCTGTTACGTGTACAGTCGATCTTGTATTATATATCTATATATATATATATATATAGTTTAATTAACTTTAATTATGTATCCAGTTTCCATGATTTCTCACTTTTTAACTCTTTTACCATAATTTTCTACATAAGTGTATATAATGTATAGTTCAGAAATGTTTGTGTAATGTCATTTGTTAGATATTTGCTTCATTGGTATGTGAAACTCTTATGTAGTTCAACTACAGTGAATGTTGACTGTTTACATAAGAACTAAGGAACTTAAATCTTCATGATTGCATCATAAATACTTACAGAGTTCCTAAGTATTATTTAATTTACATGTATTTCCAAGCATGTATACTGTTTTGACAGGTGTTCACGTATTAGCTATTTTTAAATTTTATGGTTAAAGTGTAGCTGGATGTAAATTAACACATTTATGGTGGTTAATTATTCCAGTTTTGCCTATTAATTTGCACTTATAACAGGGTATTTTTTGTGAAGAATCAAAATCACATTATACAAGTAAATTGTAAAGTGCAATACTATACTGGATAGATTCCTGTTGGTAAATCTACCACTGCAGCTAGACATTTCCTGTACAAAATGTGTTTCATGATGCATACAACATGACCTCTTGCCATGTAGATCAAGCAGCCAATATTTTATAAGTGGATGGTAATACACATTTTTTATGTATATGTGATGCATTGATCTCCATCTGATATGTTATGGAAGGTAAAAGACTGGATGCAACAATTTGTTGATGTTATACAGTAAGCTATACATAATCCAACAGAGTTGATAAAGATTAAAATATTAAAACTAAAAAAGGAGTTGGTAAAGGTGACATAGCAGGGGACGTTACAATGGCAAACATTACATAATAAGGGAATATGGTAGAAATGACCTGAAAAGTTTAAAGTTCTGTAAATGAGTTCCATAATTTGGAGTGCAAGCTGATGTGACTACCAAATCTCTACAAGGATTGAGTTACCTGAACTGTCGTGGAAACCTTCTAGTATACCATATTTACTCGAATCTAAGATGACCCCCAAAAATAAAACATCTGCTAAGAAAAAGTAATTTGCTATTAATTTCATACGCTGAATACACAAAGCATGTCACATCCTGTCTACCTTTACCAGTCAGTGTCACTGTCTCCATCTTCACAGTCAGTGTTTTCATCTCATCTTCCTCACATTCACTCTTAACATTCCCATCCTCGTCACGTCCATTGCACCGGATATACAGCACTTCTTAAAACCCTTCAGAATCACTTCAGCTCAGTTGCACTGCCATGCCATTATGATCCACGTTAATTAAAAATGCATTTATATTTCTTAGTTTATAAACGTAATTGAACTCATGAACATTCAGAACTTTCTCCACAGATGGTGTTGGTGGTGTTAAGAATTTTAAATACATGTGTTATGGATTTCTGCGTGTCTGTTTGGTCTGATCAGTTCAGTTCATGGCTCTTTTTATGGTTTTTAATTTTTAGATTCATTCAGGTTTTATTTTTGAGTCTTATATTTAATTTTTAATTTTTCAATTGTCATTTTCCTGTTATCACCCTCGGACAAGATCTGTTCTCGGGTGCATATCATAACAAATCACTGTTTGTGTGGTATGCAGTCACTGAGAATAGCTTGACGTAAGGGGTCCACCACATTAGGTGCTTGTTTGCTTGAAAACAGAAACATCTGTGCTTCTTTAAAAAAATAGCTGATGGATAAAGTTCCAAAAAAAGAAGATTGTGTCAGTATAACTTCAGTTGTGCTCGGCTCTCTCCTTTGTTTATACATGACCATCGTGTGTTCTGGTTTGGAGTGATCGGGTTTTGCATGGTCCGGTGTGTCTTGCACACATTTGAGATGACCTCATGTATTTAAGCGCCAAATTTAGGAAGAAAACCTTGTCTTATATTCGAGTAAATATGGTATGTAATGCAAAATGTATCACATTATAATAGATACAATTGGTTAATGGGTTTGATTGGGTAGTGGTGACACTGGATTTGGATCAAACATTTCATTCTAGTAGATGGCCCTTCTGTTTAGTGACATACAGTTGAATATATTGAATTTGCTGAGGTTTGGTCCAGATTTGTGATTAGCACTTCTGTTTCCTTTGATTGAATTTACAGGATATACAAATGATGTGTAATGCTGATGATAATGTTTCACACTATGATGACCAGGTTTGTGGGCACAAATGTCTGGGGACATCACATAACATATAGGTAATATATCAAATTAACTAGTGGTAACATGATGTACAAACAAATGAAGGGTATTATCAACATTCTGTCAGCACCAGTCAGTCATCTCACTTAAGGTAACTTGTTGGTAATGGATGAGGGTTTTGAACTATTTATGTTCCAACTACGAAATGGAGGTCTGACTGTTACAGAACTACTGGTAGAAAATAAAACAGAACTGTGCTTATGCTCGACCATACGTAACTTACACCCTTAAGTTGGTAGTTTAAACGGCCACTGGAACCCTGTATGAGTGATGTTTGAATCTGCACCCTAGTACAGCTATGTTTCTAATTGACAGGATGGATTAGATATTACAGATGTTTTTCTGGGCCTGAAAGAGATCACAGAACATGTCTAAATATTTTGAAGAGTCATAAAAATATAGCTTCTTCAGTGCCTGTAATGAATGCCATTTGTCCCTACAGTAGTGGAATTGATGGATGTAGTGCCAGTTCTTGACAGGGTTCTAGCTACTGAGAGTGAATGTGGAAATTGCAGTGTATAAAGCTGCAGTAGAATGTTTGTCTGTCATGAATAACTTGATTTCAGATTTGTTACTCTTCATTAGAGAGGTTTTTTGCAGATGTATTTGGATGTAGACACTGAGAACATTTTCCTTCCAGAGGCCTTCAAGTTACTGTACTTGATGCATGTAGCAGTCAAAGAAATTGGGCAATCTTCATAGAAGTGACCTTCTGTTTTACTTCCATGTCACATTGCAGGTCACTGAGCTCCAGCTGAATGTGAGCTGGAACCCTTGCAACACAGGAGGGAAAAGGAGAGTTCAACAGGTCAACTTCATTTTCTGATTTCTTGAAGTCCTAAAATCTGTGACTGGAATTCCCAGCAGCTTATGAAGTATGTGACAGTTACTGTTGTCTGCTCTAGCTCCTTGTGCCTCCAATGTGTTGTGCAGAAATGTGCAAAATTTCATTTCTTTGAATGTTTTGAAAATAAAACCAGTTTTGTTTGGAAAGTCTTTTAACCACCCTGTCATCAGCAGAATGTCTTCCCTGCTGCCCCCTAAATTCATGTGCCCTGATGGAGTTTTATTCATGGGGGTTACAATTGATCTGCCTTGGCTGTACTCTCGGTTTCATATCTGCCCTCAAGGAATGTGCGTAGGGAAGCAGAAGGTAGCAGGATATGGTGACATGCACACGCTTGGTGCTCTTCTTGTAAATTAAGTAAACTATTTTAATACACACAACACACTCTGTTAATTTATTGGTGATATCACTCGTCTTTCTGGTGATTAACAACTACCCTGATCTGGTTGATGTGTGGAAGTGCCAGTCCTACATTTGTTTTATTATTAGTGCATTGTAAATTTAAGAAACCACAATTAATATAATTTGTAGCTGCTGTTGTGCTAATTTTCTAGGTGTAGCTTGTGTACATCTGCTTTATCCCACAGCCAGTCTCAGGGTATGCACACTTGGAAATTTTCATACAGGATAAGGAGTCTGCTTCAAGAACGTTCTGATTGAAAATATCACCAAAGAAACTAGAGGACTGTGTCACTCAGCACTTGCCTGCACCATATCTGACTGACCCATCAAGCTAACAAATACGCTGTGTGACCACCACATGTGTTAAGAATCTGGAGTAGCTGTCAAAAAACTACCCAGTCAACTATCCCAAGTCTCACTGCTAACTTATGTGAAGTCTGGTAAAAATTGTAATTTATTTAGAGTATGTGTCAGTAAGTAAAACGTCCCTATCATCTTGCCTTCTTTGCATGACTGAATTTAATAGCCAGATTATCCCATCATCTTCACTATTATGGTTTGCCTTGCCTAAGCATCAAACCAAATAACTGAATAACATTTCATAGCAAATGGATGTACACATACAGTATAACCCCTTCAACCAGTTATCACTTTTTACAATACATCAGCAGTTCCTACTGATATATGTTTACATATCACACAGAAACTTAAACTTTGGTTCATATGATGTTCTAGGATATCATAATGGTAATTTTTTACATGTGGAAAGTTTTAATTAAATTTTTAAAAGCTTATGGAGTCATTAAGTCTTGAGTCATTCATAGTACTTTTGTCTGATTGTCTTTGTTTTTATCTTCTTGATGATCCACAGTGAAGAATCAACTATTTTATGTGCTTTTAATTTTCATTACAGGAAGCAATGGAAACGGACATTCGTGGTACAAGTAATAGTTCTGTTGGCGAAGATAATAAACTGATACTGCAGACAGAGACTGACAATTTTACATAACTTTAAACATTGTGTTCAGCATGGGAAATATCTCATAGAGATATAACTGCCAGTTTTCTGATTATACTATATCGTACTGCCACTTTGGTGTTCGTTACTTTGAATTGTTGATTACTTAAAGTGACACAGTGCTGTGATCTGCTCATATCATGCAGGGTATTTTCCTTGCCATAGTCCATGTGACACTAAACTAAAAAGATTTAATGTTGGGAGGGGGGAATATGTATGTATGTATATACACACACTCATATTGATACATGACTGCTATGCATTTAAGTTTACAACATCTTGCAGAAGTATTTTGTGTAACTGGTAATTGATGGTTCAAAAACATGTGAGTCTGTTTATTCATGTTTTTTCTAACAGATAATCAGTGGGCTGGATGTGCCAAGTTTGATTATATGGTCTCTGATAGTAATGACAGTTATTTTGCTCTGTTCTGTCCTGTCATTAATACAGGCATACCCTGCAGAACATCTCCCTAGTTAATGTTTTCCCGGAAGAGTGCCTCTTGATTTTTAATGTCCACGCTTAATGGAACATACCTCTCTCTGAATACATTTTTTGGCCCACATTTATATAGGAAAAAATGTATATTAATGTTCCAAAAACTCCATATAACATTTTTAACAAAACAGTGTGCATGCAAACTGTACATGTTACTGCATACAAAGCAACTGTTTGTTAACAACCATACTAATTGTTTGGCGATGAGAGAGCAATGTTCGAAGCATTTTACATCCTAACATGATAGTTTGTTCCTTATATATAGGTGTTTTACTGTGTTTTATTTATATTTCAGGAAATTGGTTGGGTGGTTTGGGTTTACATAATGCATTGTAGTTTTTCCCGTCTAAAATAACGGGAAGTAGGCTCGTGTTTAGCATTTTCATGCAGAACGTCCGATTTTGAGGAACAGATTGCTGATGTTCAGTGGGAGATGGCTGTACCGTGTGTTCCCTTCAGTCAAGAGAACCCTTTTATTAGTGTACTTACAGCATTATTTTATTAATTTTTGCCTTTATGTTCTGGAAAATTGTATTTTTCAGTCCTGTTGCCATCTCATATTTTGAACTCTTCAGACTGTATTGCTGTGTATAAACACAAAGATCAAGCATGTGAAACCTGAATATTATCAGTTAATTTTTCAGGAAAAAAGAATAGATTAATTTTCAAGATATGTACCATGAATGTCAGCCCGTGATTGGGTGTAAAGGTGAAATGACCTAAGAAGTTCTAAGAATGTAGCTTACATGTAGCCTGTAATTCGATTTGCATATATTTCTGTTGCCACAGATGTGGTTACATATCCATTGATATTACCCACTGCAGTTTGGAACAGTGAAGTGCACACATATCTCGTATCTAGAGGAATGATAGACCAATTTGTCCAAGTGTGCTAGGAACAGTAGAGGAAAAGTTTGAACTCATGTTTTATTTACTTTCTGATGCAGCTAATCATAAGACACAGTGTTTATAGGGATTACAAAACAATGTCACTGTGCTCCTGGTTGTGCAACACTGGTCTAGAGCAGATTTTTTTAAATTTCACTCCAGTTCTAATGTTGGAAAAACTGAAATTGAAGTTGCTAAATACCTAGCATTGCCACAGTGTAACAAATTTCTGTTTACAATCAACATAATGGAGCTCTGAAAAGTTTGTACTTTAAAAAGGCAAACCAAGTCATTATTTGAGTTTAGACTGACATTTGTTCTTATTTGGGTTACATTCTTGATAGAGAACTAATAACAACTTGCTTAGTACATTGTTACAAGTGAAGAAGTATTGTTATTCACTAACTAACTCCATGGAGCAGAGGCCTTCTTGAGAAGCTAACAGTTTCTTAGCTAGTCAAGAAATTCCCCATATTTTATGGTACCCAGGGGTTCATTACTGCATTCACAAGAGCCCGCCACCCGGCCCTGTCTATTATTATTCACTGCCCTATGAATTGAAGTTATAAATTTTGTGTTCTTTTTGTCCCTTTCCAATGACCATATAATTTAAGTTGGTAACATTTTGTGTTTTCTTCAAGCCATTCCACTGACCCTATGTGGTTTAAAAATAGTTGACTACTAAAGTAAAGACAAGAACATGTCAATTATTAAGTTTATTTGTAACCAGCAACTAAGATTAACTGTTTAACACAGTGTTAAATGTTTGGATTTTAATGTTGGGATTGTTCAGATTGCTGTTTTCTGGGTTGTGACAGCGTGCGGTCTTTCTGATGAATACAGAGCTTCCAGAGGAACCTGGCGCCTCCATCTTCAAGATTGAAGTCATTGAGATGATGATGTGACCAGATTATGCAGGGAAGATGACACAGAACTTGGTCATTGAGAAGCACAGAAGTGGGACGGGAAATAGAGCCCTGTCCAACAGGATCAGGGACCTCGAATTGTGAGAAACTTCCTTTCCATATCACGAGGAGGACTCAGTTAAATCTTCTTTCATTACTTCAGGGTAGCAATGAGAGGCTTCCAGGATCTACTCAGGGAGAAACTGTCCTTATTCATTTTGTGTAGGTGGATCATTATCTCTCTTACCTTCTTATAATCCAGTCCCAGCATCAAGATTTCCTGACCTGCGTAGTGTTCTCTTGCGATCAAGTGTTCCGTGAGAACAGCTGCAGCATGCAGCACATTAATCGTGGTCTGAGTCCAGTCCAACAAGGAAGACCATTTGCTTAGTAGCCCAATTCATTTCCCTTCTTTTCCTTTAAAATATGTACCTTGCAACCAGCACTATTTTCTGACAGGTTAGTTAATTTGTAAATGTACATATAATGTGATATAATTTTACCTATATTTATCGTGACTTCAGTGCATTCAGTTTTATGAAGAAGAAAAATGAACGATACTCATGGCTAAATGTAGAACATGTTTATCTGAATATAACACATGTCGTATCATCATTAATAACTGTCACAAATATATTTTGAAGAGGATTACTTAATTTATGAATATTAAATCAATTTTGTATTTTTTAAGAGTGTTGGATATGTAATATTATCATTATATTGTGTCCTTTCCTTTTGCAGAATATCTCAAAAGTTCTGTTTGTGTTTAATGAAGACTGTTTCAAAATGAACAGAACATTAATTTCATAATCATTTTGTCACAGAGTGGCAGCTAATGAACACTTGTCACATTACAACATAATAGTGATTAAGTGAGTTCGATAAAATCAGTATCTAGGATGTTATCTCGCCTTTAGTCTTGATGATATAGACAACTGATTTTCATCTTTTTAAGTACTTTTTGTAGAATAGAACAATGACTGTGATACTGTGTAATGAAGTAGTTCCTTGTGAATTAACCAGTGATTTTTATTTTTATCTTCCTGTGTACATTTGTAGTTATTTTCTTCTTTCCAGCATCAGATATTGGAAAACTGTATATACACATATAGTTCCTCAGTTTCGAGCAAGTAGTTCCTAATTTTGAAATGTATATTGTGGTGTTTAAAACTGGATTTATTTTAAGTATTTCACATAATTAATTTGTAATTTTAACTGGGATACTCTACAGGAGAACTACAATTTCATTCTTTAAATTTCAGTCACAATTGTGTGAACAAATTTTTACTTGGAATTGTCAATAGCAATGCATTATATACTTAAAACACATTCAAGCATATAAGTCTTAGGTGTTCATGGCATGTGTTGCTCAAATGGTGGTATTTATGAGGTTTTGCACTGCATAGTGTACTGTTTTAGTTCCACTGTTTTGGAGGAACATGTCACCATCAGTGGGCGGGGAGGGGGGGGCGGTCGCGGAGGCTGAATTAGGTTTGGGTGGATGCAGAATTGTTTGGCAGAAGATGTGTCAATTGTACAGGAAGGTTTCTAGGATGTTTGGCCAATCAGAGTTATGGAAAGGGCAGATGAGATAGGACTTCAAGCTTAGTTTAGTTTAGTTTGTATTTCATCCTAAAAATCATTACAGAATGATGTTAGGTACATCCAGAGATTAATTACAATCAAGTACCATAATTCCAGTAAAACCAGCAAACATGTGAAATTGAAATAATTACATACATAAACGGAAACAACATAAGACACCAAACATGAAACACAAAAACACTAATTAACAAAGTAATGAGAGTACAAGCAATTACAATTTGGAAGTACATCATTGACCCTACATAATTCCTACAAATTAAAAGTCAACCGTCATAAATTCTTCCACCAAATAAAAAACTTTTCAAGAAGGAAGCTGCTAAGTAAGTTCTTGAATTTTCTTATTGACTGAACACTTTTGATATTACTTGGTAGTTTGTTGTAAATAAGAACACTGTTGTAGGCAATACTCTGTTCAAATAGTTTTGTGTTGTGGCTTGCAATAAATAAATCTGCCTTTCTTCTTGTATCATGTGAGTGAAACATAGAATTTGTTTTAAATTAACTTAAAGACCCTTTAGTGTGTGTAAGAATTTCCAAAATGTATATACAGGTAGAGTCATAATCTTTAATTTTTTGAAATATGGTTTGCAATTTGAAGTGTTGGAAATATTAGCTATTAGCCTTATTGCCCTTTTTTGTATTTTAATACCTTTTGGAATATTTCTGTTTGTACGTATTTTTCCATAGCCCCTCCAGTCTTTTGGATGGCCATTTGTGTTCACATCTTTTCCATTTCATTGTTTACAGTCCTGCTACCATGTGGTGCCATATAACACTTACAGCTGAATATCCTCTTAAAAATAACGAAAGACGTAATAACCTCATTACAGTGAGCATTGCCATGAAGCCATTCAACAATATTTATTGACATTAGTGAATCAATTGAGAAGAATGTCTGAAGAGGGAGTTGCATGTTAGTGGAAGAATAGTCTTATTATATAGAATTCTCTAAAAAGTGTGTTTCTTTTATTTAATTGGCTTTGTCTTTTTCTGTGTATAGTTTAAGCTACACTTGACTCAGATGTATAGAACTTTCTGTACTCTGAATCTCAAACATTCGTAGTAATCTTGAACTATGTGATTCTGTGTTTTGATTGAAGCAACTCCACAAAACACAAACAGCCCAACTGCAGTATAATGTTCCCTTTACATACAAAATAATTAATTATACATGACTGCAAAGTCTGGGAGATTAGTGAGTAACAGAGAAATTATTGCATCATCTTGCCAAACATAGTAAGTCTCTTCATATTGCAAATACTGAATTCTATTTTTTTATTGCGCATGGTGCTCTTTCTTTAGTGATTCTAAATAGCGACTAATTTGCATTATGGGATACCGTAATCAGTATAGTGACTAGTCTGTGGGCTAAATGTTTGAGGAGTCATGGTTCAATTCATGGCAGGGGCCAGAGGTTTATCTTTTCACCAAAGTGTGGAAGCTAACTCTGGGTCCCACCCATCCTTTTCAACAGGTACCAGGAGCTCTTTCCTGAGGGATAAAGCAGCCAGGTGGGAAGCTTACTACTCACTGCCATCTAGTGCCAAGGTTAAGATTTGAGTGGAATTTTACCTCCTCTCCCCTCTGTGCCATCATGCCATGCAAAGGGACACTTTTACATTCATCACCTTGTCTAATTTCCTTATTATTAGTTCCATTAAGGAGACCCAGGCATAGATGGGAGGATAATATTAAAATTGATCTTCAAGAAGTGGGTTGGGGGGCATGGACTGGATTGAGCTGGCTCAGGATAGGGACAGGTGGCGGGGTCTTGTGAATGCGGTAATTACCTCCAGGTTCCATAAAATACGGGGAATTTCTTGTCTAGCTGAGAAACTGTTAGCTTCTCAAGAAGGCCTCTGCTCAATGGAGTTAGTTCCATTAGGTGGACGTGTGAGGCTAAAGAACAAATAAGGAATGTTCGCAGCACTATTTATGTTGATTCATGTCTTCTGTTTATACATGTACATTGACCTCTCTTACTTTTGTGAACAACTGCATTTGGATAATACTAAAGGTATTGATACAAGGGTCAGTATAAGGGGCACTTGTAATGTAAACTGAAGCAGCTGAACTATGACCAAATAAACTTTTGTTTGAATGCCTGGACTGGAATTGAGTACCAAGGTTAGTGTAATGGCAATGCTGAGATTTATCTTGAGGAGGTACCCGATTTTAATTTTTGCTTGGTTACCAGCTCTGTCATTGCCAGTTTGTGTAAATCATGGGCCTCACTGGTTATGTTCTTTCTGAAGTATTGTACAGACAGCTGAGTTACACAGCCTTCACATACAACAAAAACTCTCATACCTGCTAAGGAAATAGAATTAAACATACATAGCAGCTTTGAAATATGGCAGTGAAGTCTGGTTATTAAATAAAAAAGAATGTCCGCAATTAGAAGCAGCAGAAATGAAATTTCTGAGGTCACTTTTAGGACTGACAAGGTTAGACCATCAAAGGAATACAACAATTTGAGAAAAACTGAAAGTAGAATGCATAGTAGATGAAATTCAGAACTACTAAAAGAATTCGCTAAAACATTTTAAAAGGATGGAACACGCACAAATATCCAGGATGGCATTGGCATACCAACCACGAGGCAAACGTGACATAGGCCAACCACAACCAAGATGGAGAGACCAATAGCATCTCCAGGATTGAGTTTACACAAGACAGGACCTAAGAGTCCTACATCTGTTTACGTTCATGATGATGGTGGTGAGTCTCAGAAAATAGCATAAAGACATTCTGATGCTGAGAACTTTTGATGTATGCATGACATACAGGTGGCAGATGGTACACATTGGACCTCTGCATAGTCGTAAGTGGCATTTAAGCATTTGTCCCATGAGGGCGCCAAGCGTTGTGTCTGCATAGGAGACATCAGTGTTAAGCATGTGCAATCAGAGGGTGAGAACTTGCTTCTTTTGGTGTTTGTCAATTAGTATTATTTTGGAATTCTCAGTAATATTAGGAATTAATAATATGATGAAAGGTAAAAGATTGGTGGGTAAAGAAGGGAAATCAAGTTTGGAAGGTGTCAAGATTCAAGAGTGTTCTGTTTTAATATTTAACAAAATTTTAAATTTATTAAATCTGACTATCCAGACTAATTCATCTGGATATTATTACTCCTCAGATAAATCTGTCTGTGCCCAGAAATTTGGGTCTTTATTCATTTCATATGTGAAATATGGTTGACAGTTACTGTCGTGTTACATCTATCTTCATCATGTTCCGTGAAGAGAAACGGATATCAGACTTAGGCAGTTATGTTTATCGTAGTTTTTAATGTGGTGAATAGCAATTACAATACATGGTGTAGTTCAGATCCCCTGGTTGGCTGTTTTGCTGGACAAATAAATGGTGCCAGTTATCTGTACTGTCAAGTGGGCTACACTGCAAACAGAGGAGATGAACTGAACCTATACTTTCGACTTAATGGGAATGAGAGAACTGTACACAATGTTTTATACAGATAAACACCAGTTTACTTATGCGGCTCACAGGGCAAGATTCAGCTGCCCAGATGAACACTAGTCGGACTGTAAAGGAAAATAAGCTGAAGTTGTGTACTGTACTGATAGGTTTGTCTAACCTTTCAGACATGTTTTTATTCTTTTATGTTATATTACCCCCTCTTTGGTTGTAAGACATGACAATAACTGAAAGCAAAATGGGGGTCAGAGGGGGAATTTTGGTTACTTTACAATAGTTTGGTTTTTTACCTTTTGCTCTTCATTCTCACCTCATCATCCAGCACCATGTGGAGCAGACTTGTCACAAATATGGAAAACTTGCTGTGAAAAAGTGGCACAGTTTTTTGGATTCAGATATCTGGGTGTTAAAATATGGTTTGACATTAATGTCATGGCAAGTGCAGGAAGTGTAATGAGAGTTTGCAACAGTTCCTCCTTAAGGCCCAAGTTGTACAACAGGGTCAATTTTATGTGATGATGGCTTTCTGAACAATTCAAGTATGGAAATAGCATACAAGTAATAGAGCAGTAATTTTTAAATTATGCATTTTAGACTGCAGTAACTACATGACTCTAATCTGCTTTATACCATGAGTTATTGCAGATTACAGCAGTAATTTTGTTTCTAATTTCCTTCTCTCTTTTTTATATCTTTTTGTTTACCCCTTTTCCACCCTCTTTCATAATTTTCTCCTCCCTTTTTATCTTCCTTGTTCGTATTCAGTTTCTGAGCCACACTTGTGGTTTGGTATGTGAAATGGGGTCAGACTAGCCCGAAGTAGTTAATGTGTATCCATTATTCCAGTTTCACCGTCATTGCGATAATCCTATCAGTTCTGCAAAATTCCACGCTTTTGTTCATTTGATCTACGTGAATTGTGTCTGCTTTACAGTGTTGAAAGGATGGGCTTTGTTTCTGATCTGAAGGCACACATGCGATTCTGAATGCTACTGCCGGTGGTACAGCTGGGATGATGTGGATGACAGCCAGCGTAGCCTGTTATTGCTAACCTTAAAAACAAACATGGTTAGACCCGATAAAAAAAAAGGTTGGTTCTTGTTTCTTTGTAAACATAAATTCAGAAATTTGTGATGTCACAGTGTCCAAATGTTTTAGCATCACACAAAAATATACAAACTCCGTTGTAGCACCCCCCTTATAGTGCCACCCTCACTTAGCACCCATGAAAATCAGTGAATTGAAATTCCCTATTATAGAGTATTTTGAATTACTGTCACCCTCAATATACCACCACAAACTGCGGTGAACAAACAGTGACACCGTATCAGTATTTGGCCATGTTTATACAAGATTTGTAGTTGATTTTGGTGGAGCATTCCTATTATCTGAAAAGGAAACAGCCAGGCATATTCTACCTTGTGATTTGTGTTGTACCTTGGAATTTGGTCTTCTGGGATGTAGTGCTGTAACACTGGGGAAGTGATTCCTGATGAGTTCAAGGAACAGGTCACTTTTATCTTCAAGGCTTGGCAGGAATCCTTAATTACACCACTGTGAAAACCTGATAATTCTTACATGACTGTTACTGCATAGAAGCTTCAAATAATGGGTTTCTTTCAACATTTAATCTGAAAGTCTTGCAAGTGTGTTGCAATTGTTTAGCCATTACCTTCTCAATGAATGTGTTCCCACAGTAATGTAATTTGCTTAATCTGTTGCAGCATACTTAATGCAGTAAGAAAAGATCAGTGCTGAGGTGAACCATTCACAGTTTTATCAGCTACTAACAACGTACTTAGTCTGGTTAGAAAATATCCATACAGCACTGACTGTACAGGAAATATCCACTGATCTTGTGTGTTTCATTTTCCCAAATATGGACATACTTTGACCTGTTTACAATTGGTTCATCTTGATTATACATGCATAAGCCATATGTCATCTGTGGCATGTGATTACGCAGGAATTATTATGCAGATAATTATTTATCTGTACATTATTAATGAATTTGCACCATGGAAGATTTTCTGTTTTACTGAACAGCCTCTGCTTGCATGTACTGTCCCTTACTGAAGAGAATGCAGTTGACCTGCACAGCATGGGTACAGTCCCTGAAGACTTGAAACGACGGTTGGGAGAAACATATAGATATACTGCCAAAAGCACGAGTCTGTGTTGTTGCATGACGTGGTTTTTAACACATACTTGTCGACGTTCGTTAGGAGTTTCCTTTGTAACAACCCTAAAGCCAAATTTATGTCAACCTCTAACCACAGAGAAGACTACAGAAAAAATGTATTATCTCATACACATAAAACACGACAGTACTTCAGCTCAATGAATTTTTAACAGGAACACATCGGTTATTAGTCACAAACAAGGGAAGGTCGGCTTGTCCCAGCGCTAACGACTGCCAAGGTCAACTGCAAACTCCGCAGTCAGCAGCTCATATACACGTTCAAGGTCTTGTAATGATTCATAATGAAACTGCAGAGTTTAATGCATTCATGTGCTAGTGTTGAAAATACGTGCTGTAATTTAAAATGAAATTCTATTTTTGGTAGTTACAAAGCAAATGCCGCAGGACTGTTACCATCCCAACACTTTTTATGTTTAACCCTTTAAAGACGAAGCGTATCTGTTTTATATAAGGACTCGGTGCGTACCGCGCTGTAAACACTCTCCACTTCGGTTATAAAAACCAGTCTCTTAATGTTTTATAAGGCAAAAGTTGCTGTTTGTTCTGAGATCCGTACAAAACACATAAACGCAATGTGGGCACCACGTAGAATTTTTTAATCTTAAACCTGGTCGTGTGTAAAGTTACCGCTAGGCTTTAAAAGGTTAAATACATTTTAAAAATTGCTTCATCTTTTGTGTTCGTAGTGCACAAGAAGACTGACAATGGTGTAGTCCGCGACGCAGCAAACAAATTTTACCGATACGTTCTTTACTTTGTAATTGTACGTTTGTACGGTACAAGCGTGAATGTTATTTCATTTATGCCCATAAGAAAATTACGGCCATCCCAGCACATATTTTCACGAACTTCACAGGCACTTAACATCATGTAGAGATATAGTGTGCGGAATACTATAAATTTTGCATATACTGGTTCAAATTCCTTTACGTCCTTAAGTAAAGCATGCTTTTCACTGCCCGATTTACACAAGCATTTGCGCAACGACATTGCGTGAAGATCACCAATACCAAATTTCGGCCGTACCGGACAGGATATACAGAAAGTATGCGTAGAAATTAACCTTTTAAAGCCTAGCGGTAACTTTACATACGACCAGGGTTAACATTAAAAAATTCTACGTGGTGCCCACATTACGTGCATGTGTTTTGTGTGGATCTCAGAACAAACAGCAACTTTTGCCTTATAAAACATTAAGAGATTGGTTTTTATAACCGAAGTGGAGAGTGTTTACTGCGCAGTACGCACTTGTTCCTTATATAAAACAGATAAGCTTCGTCTTTAAAGGGTTAATTTACAACCGTAAGTAAAGTATGATTGTCACTGAGCCGATGTTCACGAAACTCGCGCTTATTCGACAACTTCTTGTGAAGAAATCCTATGCCGAATTTTATGACAGTCCGATACACAGTTTAGCCTCTGATACAGGGCCACAAACAGAACAGACGAAGAGTTGCTATCCACATAAGGAGTTCTTGTTTACTTCCTGAGAACGTCTAGAAATGAGTTCAAGAAGTCAACTTCTTCTCCTTCGATCCACATAGGGTATTATTTAAATATGGAATAGCCTTGCCGTTTGAACACGAGTAATTATAACACAAATCAACAGTACGTCATAACAAAGTACAAAGTACAGAATACAGGGAGATGCGCCCACAGACCTTAAGTTTGTCTAGTGTGCATTTTGAACTCACTTTAGTCATTTTATTATTATGTACAACAATCCTATTCACTCTTCCCTCCCCTAATTTTTCTAGTCTGATTCCCCCCATTGGATAGGGACAGGTGGCGGACTCTTGCGAATGCGGTAATGAACCTCCGGGTTCCATAAAATGCGGGGGAATTTCTTGACTAGCTGAGAAACTGTTAGCTTCTCAAGAAGACCTCTGCTCCATGGAGTTGGTTGGTTGGTTGGTTGGTTGGTTAGTTAGATTCCCCCCCCCCCCCCCCCCCAATTGGTATTTTACCTTATGTAAAATATTCAGCGCCATTGAAAATGGATATTGCGTTGCTTGTTATTTTTGGTGTGGGGTCTACTTTTAGTTTGCGGTACGAAAGTCGCTGACAGATTAGCAGTAAACATTGTGGCATATTCTATAAGAATGTAATCTTCATCAAAACACCTACACTTTGGTTTTTAGATTGGCCCACGATCTCTGGAATAGAGGCAGAAACGCACTGCGCGGGTTGGATGTTCAGATTAATTGCAGTAGTTGCCATCACCACCCCTAAGAGGAATATGCAACTTTTTGTCCTTCCCAGTGATGATTCGTTAAAAAGTCCGGCTAGTAAATTAGCTGCTTCCTGACATCTCTCGCTCTCTTTCCACAGATAAGCCTGCAGGCTGACAGCCTGACAGAAGCGGACTTTAGTTCTGTGCTGCAGAACATCTCCCACGTCGCAGGCTACCAGTCTGCAGTCACGACGTTGTTTGTGGCATCATATATTTTACATTTGAAAATTTTTTGAACTTTTGGTCTTCTTTCCATGTTTGGTAGTGCAGATAAAACCTAATGGTAAAGCCAACTCCGTGCGTCAGTGCCGCGTTTTGTTTAACCTGCCCGCTTCCCACAATACATTTTTTTAAAGAAGTTGACCAGATGTCAAGGAATTTCGTCAGAATGTTTGTATCAGTTTTTTTTAGTGGAGAAGGGCCCTGCAGCAGACACTAAGGACGACCGCGTCCTTAAGGCTTCCTGTGCAACCCTATGACGAAGATTATTATTATGATTATTATTATTATTATTTGTCCTTTTCCAAGTAGTGGAGCACTTGTGGAATGAAACTGACATGGAAAACCGAAGTACTCGGGGAACAGCTGTCCCAGTGCTACTTTGTCCAACACAAATCCCACATGGACTGAACCGGGATCGAACTAGGGCCTCCGCTTGTATCAGTTTGTATCGATATATATTCACGGTCCCTCCCCTACCAACAATACTTAGGACGTCGGAGGAACGCGCTGTTTAAGTCCATATGATATCCTGAGAATTTCGCAAAATTGCAAAAAGCAATTACGAGCTTCGTCAGGTCTGTTCTTGTGTGTGTGCGTGCGCGCGCGCGCGTGTGTGTGTGTCCGCGTGGAACAAATCGGCTTCCACTGAACGGATTTTCGTGAAAATTTACATTTGGAGATTTTTGAAAAATATGTCGAGAAAATTTAAGTTTGATGAAAAACTGACAAAAATAATGGGTACTTTACATGAAGACCAATGTACATTTATAATGTCTGGCTGAATTCTTCTTATAATGAGAAATATTTGAGATAAAAGTTGTAGAGAAAATAAAAACACATTATTTGTCCAATATCTGTTTTTCCGAAAACCGTGCCTTTTGTGATTTAATGTATAAAAATATGGTAGGGCCAGACAGGCCACAGATGACGATATAATACGCTGCAGAAAAGATCCGATTTGCATGCCGGATAGCTAAGGCACGGATGCAGACACACACTTATGATGGTTTAATACTTACCGCTATTTCACTGCAACAATGGTTACGCGAACGCGCCTCAATGTTGCATTCTACGTACATTGCCTGCCTTGTAGTATTAAGATGCCTGTATAAACGGAAGAACATAGAACAGAACCTGTGTTTTTGAGTTTCAAATTTTGAAGGGTTGTGTTATTTGTTTCCGATTTATCTTTTAATTCTCTCTCTGTCTGAGTTTATGTAGCGTCGAATGAGAGTACTGTAAGTGGAATCCTGAATTCGGCTGTCTGTGCAAGGTAATGGGTCACGGCCCAGTGAGAAGCACCATACCGGTATTTGCTTGAAGGGACCGATGGGAAATAGAGAGATCTCAAGCAGAGTAATCGGTGTTCCGGCGAAGATTCGAATCCGGCAACTCCAGCCAGGTGCGCAACCAGAATTTTTCCTTGGGGGGGGGGAGTGCTGACTCTGAGGCTATATATAATTTATGTTTGACTTTAAGAATTACGTTATAAAAATCATGTTGTAAGTACGACATAACGCTCTCTAAAACTGCATTTATACACACACAAATAAACTACATATTCCACGACTCAATCACAGTGTCCTGCCTTCTTGGCTTTTAAATTTCATCAATTTATTTTCAAAATTCTGAGTTTTAAACATTTTAAATTTATTTTTCAAAATTCTAGTCATCAGCCGATTCCAGTGGCTGATTTTGGCTGAAGGGGAAATCACGTGAAACTTTTGATATCATAATATCTACAAAACCTGTTTTCTTCAAATTTCAGTTTTGGGAGTTTTGGGGGGGGGGGGGTGTGTGTGTTGCAGCCCATCAGCCCCCCACCCCCCCTTCGGCGAATCCTTGCCTCCCGCTTTAAAGTCTGAATCATTACCACCTGAGCCAGCTTGCTAGGTGAATCGCTGTGGGTGGCAACAAGTCGTGATATCTTAAACATTAGCTGACTCCACAGAGCAGAGTCCTTCTCGAGAAGCTAAGAGTTCTTCAGTTAGTCAAAACTTTTCCCGCATTTTATGGAATCTGCACGCTCATCGCCGCATTTACGACAGCCCGCCACTTGCCCCTATCCCGGACTAGATGAATCCAGTCCACGTCACCCGTCCCATTACATGAAGATCTGTTTTAATATTATCCTCCCATCAAGACCTAGATATTCCAAGTGTTTTCTTCTCCTCAGGTTTCCCTACGAAAATCCTTCACGCACCTCTCCTCTCCCCCACTACGTGCCACATTCTCTGCCCATCTTATTCTTCTTGATTTGATTGCCGGAATGATATTTGATGAGAAGTACACGCCATGAAGCTCCTCATTACGCAGTCTTCTCCATTCGCCTGTTACCTCGTCCTTCTTAGGCCTATACACCTTCCTCAGCACCCTATTCTCGATCACCCTCAAACATTATTTGTTCCTCAACGTGAGAGACCATGTCTGACACTCTATAAAACAACAGACAAAGTTGTAGTTCTGTAATATCCTAAACGTCCTATAAATTTTGCGTGAAACACTGCGACTTCGCGTTTACGACCACGCATTCAGGCGGCAGAGTCGGCTGCTCCTGTCGTGAAGTAGGGCTGACCGGCAGCTCCTAAATTCTCTTCATGGGAGTGCTGTCTAGAAAAATTATTGGATTTTACATGTCTTAAAGGTAAAATTACGGTGGGCGGAAGAATTTTCGAAGTCATATCTGTGAACTTCAAATAGTAAATATCTATGCCAGTAGAAAGTATGCAAAAATATCGCCATTGGTTTGTGATATCACCTAGCCTGTGTATAAATATTGTGTACAACATTAAATAACAGCATTCGTTTTGACACTCTGTTTTTCAAGTTTCTGTTTAACAACTTAGCCCCACCCCAGGAAAATTTTACATTATGGTATACCAGAAACCTAAACATATGTATAAGTGGCTCACAATCTATGGAGCAGAGTCCTTGAGAAGCTAGTAGTTGCTTAACTGAACATGAAACGCTTCCCAAATTTATGAGCTCAAAATCCTTTCTCGTGTTTAAAAGAACCGGCCAAGAGTTTCTCTCCTAAGCCAGGTGAATCCATTCCACATCCTTCTGCTTATTTTTAAGGTAAATTTTATTTTTTCTGTCCTTTCATTTGTTCGTCTTCTACGTGGTGTATTCATGTTTCCCGGTCAATATGTTACATGTGTTTCTCATCGCTCCTATGTTTGCTGCATTCCCCACCCACCATCCAAGTCCCAGCCCTTGCGTTACATTTCGTAAGAGGCTATGAATAGTTGCAATCCACCATCGAACCCTGAAGCTGGATCACAACCCCTTGATGACTGTCCTCATATGCTTATTTAGTACGTTTTCCGCCCGCCCCCCTCCATGTTTGGAGGGGCTGCGGTACCCCATCCTAGCCACAAGTTACAGGTTCAGAGCATTGTATTTTCCACCCTTCTGTACTTTCTCTTTGCTGCAGTCAGGTGCATTGCCTGGAACCAGTAGGACGATGATGTCGTTTGGTTGTAGCATCGTAGAGTGCTTCTCGGAATTTGTGGTTCAAGTACGTGTAATTTTTGTGGTCCAGTAGGTCATAATTTTTACACAGAATACGTTAACAGTTTCTTACAAGTTTCTAAGCATCAGGTGTGTATTTATAACCTTTGTTCATAATTAATTACTGACTAGATGAAGCGGAATTCTTTAAAAGGTGACAGGCACGCAGTTCCTACCTCTTCAGAAACTTGTGGATTAATTACGGTGTTTATAGAGCCCAACTTACGCAGATGAATTCACTTTCCGTCCTCACACTCACATTTGGTCATAAAACACGTAATTTAATTTTGTTCTGCTTATTATTAGTCTCCCACTGTTGGATAGTGATAAGGTGTGTTCGACTGTTTTTGTTTTGAGGACCCTAAAATTTTACCAGTAAGGTTGAAAGAACTGTTGTGAAGTGGTTTAAAATTTCACTGCCACATTGGGAAAGGGAACATTTATTACTTTCTTAGACTAAACTGTTTCAATTAAAAATCTTCTTATATGCAACATTCACCCCTTTGGCTGCTTAAATGTATACCCGTGTGCGTGTGTGCGGAGAGGGCGTGTTTGTTTGAAGGGTCTGGTGAAAAATGGCGCAGCTTGAAAATTGGGAACATGGTTTTTTGTTACGAAAAGTAAACATTAATAAATGTGTATAATAATAATAATAATAATAATAATAATAATAATAAGTGGAATGTAAAAACAAAGATGACGGCAGTAATAATAGGGGCAACTGGAACCATTTCAAAATCCTTCAGAAAATACTTGAGCAGCGTACCAGGAAAGCACGATATCAAGGAACTACAGAAAACAGCTATATTGGACACAGCACACATACTGCGGGAAGTGCTAATGTAGAAGCACAAAAGAGTTTAATATCGAAGACAGTGTTATATGCACCATTAACAGTACGCGCGGAATAGCTGCGACACTGTGTACCCTAGAAACATGGTTTGTTTCAGGTATATACGTGTGAATACCCTGCATAAAGGAGATAATGTATTATTATTATTATTATTATTATTATTATTATTAAACTGTATACCTTAGAAACATGGTTCGTTTCGGGTTTCTCCTTACACAATGGAGATAATGTAATAATAATAGTAATAATAATAATAATTCCATTCTAGTTTATTAATGTGTCAGTTCTACAGCCAGAAGGCCAATTACAGAATCAGCACAACACAGATAATAATAATAATAATAATAATAATAATAATAATAATGCAGACCTAACGATAAATGTAACTGCTTGATCCATGACTCACTCAATTAAATTGCGAAGTCTGATCATCTCGGTTTTTTAAGTCTATCTAAGACTTCCTAAGTTTTTTATTTTATTTTTTAATATTTCAATGTATTAGTCATCAGCCGATTCGAGTAGCTGATTTCTGCTGAAGGGTAAATCACGTTTTTGAAATTGTTTACTTCGTGCGTTTTGAATCAATATTTTCGTTTAATGGGCCACCCCAATACACTTACAATATGTACGACATTATAGTCACTTCGCTCCTACAGGTTTCGGCATAATGCCTTCTTCAGGCATTACGTACCACGGTTAAAGTTATTTATAGTAAAATGTATTTCATCTACGAAATTAGAAAATTCATAAATTTATCCATATGAAAACTGGTATTAAATGCAGAGGTCATTGTAGGTTGCGAATTTCATAGATGTAATCCATTTTATTATAAACAGCTTGAAGCTTGGTATGTATTCCGTGAAGTTGGCATTGTCATGCTGAAACATGTCGGAGTGAAGTTACCGTAATATCATAGATATCATAAGTGAATTTAGTCGGTGCATGAAACGAATGTATTGGTGAATCACGTAAAACGTTTAATAAATATTTTTTAAATTTCTGTTTGTGGATGGAGCTGCAGCCCGGCAACCTCCCCCCCCCCCCTTCGCCCACTTCCGTTTCGGTGCATGCCTGTCCCTAGCGATACCAAGCATAAGATTGTCAGTGTCTTTTTTTTTTTAGAAATCATGCCACTTTTTGTGGATCCTTGGCACAAAATGTTTGTAAATGCTTACTTCCCTTTGTTTTGTAACCGACTTTTATCTAGACCTATACCAGGGCTGTCAAAATCATGCGCCATCAGTGATTTATGGTGTGCACCAACACGTTTTGAAAATTTAAGGTTTATACTGTCCTTGTTATTTTTATGGCACATATTACCAAGAAAATCTGCAAAATTAAATACAAAGAGTATTTTATATCCGTGCATGTTTATACATTGAAAAATGTACAAACGAAGAGCGACGAGGGATGTGACATTACATGTTGCGGCTTAAGATGTCAAGTTGAACTTCAGATTTGCGCCCCTTATACTAATGTCACTTTCTGTTCCTTACACGGTGTTCAAGTCTCGCCTTTCCCGCAAAACTCAAGAGTTCTGAGTTGAATCACCAGCAGTGTTCTTAATTTCAGGCGACGACCGTCAAGATTCTTTAGATAATGGTGGATTCTGGTAACGTGCAGCGATTCAGCATAGGATATTGAAAGTCGCCGGGTATATAGCCTAAAGTTCGGGAGATGAGAAAAGCATGGGCCCATGGCGTAAAGCCTATCTTGATTGCAAAAGATCACGGAGGGGGTCGCTGATGCTGCCATATCGTAGACTACAATTATAATCGCAAGGACGTAAATCAGGACGATGTGAATGGAATTTAACTCGCTGATAATACAGTCCACCGACCTTTTGCTGTGACCAAGGCTTTGGAAGTTCGAATTACACGAACCATTCTGTAATTGTCGGCTGTTATTAGTAATCCCTGTGCCAACTGGTTACTTATTTAATGTTCTTCATTATCATATTTCGTCAAGTCCCTTTTCAGACAGCCACTTATTTAATCTAAGAATGCGTTCTTTTTCGAAAAATATTAGACAAGAGATTCATCGGAAAATTTTATGATTTTATGTAGATGCGTGCAAATGGCATTGCGAGTTTCTGCTCTCTTTGGGCTCCGTTAATAATGTCAATATATACGAAGCATTAGAAATAACATAATTCAAGGTAGTTTCAGTCAGTATCAGAACAGACTTAAACGTACACTTATTTCTGCTCTTGTGCCTACTATCTTGTCTGATAAAGTGGGTTTTCGCTCGATCCCTTTGGCTAAACCTAGCGATCCAGGGGTTAGCATTCATGATTCTGACTCGAGAGGTCGCGGGATCTAATACTGGCCCTGAGATAGGCTCTTCTGACTGATACTCTTCAAATCTTCCTCATTTTCGCCAAGAAAGTGCCGGGATGCTGTCTTAAAATCTTTCATGGCACTTCTTTTCAGGTCTTGCTGAATTCAAGACTCGCTATGATTTTAATATTATACCATTCTGAACACTTGGAAATGTATCAATTAGAATTACAAGACCTCCAATGCAAACAACAATTCTATTATTTTCAACTACATGTTTCGACCTAAACGGCCATCATCAGGTTGAGCACAAGAACAAACAAATATATATGTACACAACGTCTTTAGAGGATCACTTTAGCTGTCTCACTGATTATGGTGGTATATATGCCACAGAAACATGTAGGAATTAAAGTGATCCTCTAAAGACTTTGTGTCACGTAGTAACTTTTTGCATTACTGTTGGTACTTTCTAGTTAACAATTGGATAAAATGCACGGTGTAAACGACGCAGTGAAACATGCGTACACAGTTGATGCAGAACTGAGATCTCAAAACCCCAGAGTCTTAAGATTAATATGCATCGTCGAATGTCACAAGAGTCAATCGATTATCTTCCCATCGCAGTCGATTTCTTATGCCTTCTGATATAACAGTTACTTCAGTCCGTTCAAATACAGGAAGATATACAATATTGCATTGTGTCTTTCTTCTCTGATACAAATCTGAAAATGGGAGTTACTGCATTTTGGAGCACATATTTTGAGTTTGCCTGTATGGTTTAATTCTCATGATGGTGGCACCTAAAAAGAATAGAAAACTGCTTCTGTCCCTCTTTGATTACCTGCCAAGTGTCCCAGGCAATTGATTCAAATAGGTAATTGCTTTGGAAATGGAAAGGGGAGAGCGAAGTATTGTTCAATTGGATAATAGGGGCGCGTACTGGTGACTGCTGTGTTGACTATCGTGTGTTTTGTGTGCAGCCTTTCAGGAGGAATTATTTGTTCGTCGTGGTCTGCAACAGGTACAGACCAAGCTGATGAGCAACGTAATTTTTAGGTTTGACTATTTATTAACAAACGGCTTCATAATTGGTTGTTGGATGTGTGTAATCACCATTCTGTAATGACAGTAAAATTAAACGGAACCTTTTCTAAGTCAGTGACTATTTCGAATGGTCTAGGAAAAGAATGAACTAATGTACTTCTACATTTTCAACCAGTTATATTAACCTTTTGAAGCCTAGCGGTAACTTTACATACGACCAGGTTTAAGATTAAAAAATTCTGCGTGGTGCCCACATTGCGTTTATGTGTTTTGTACGGATCTCAGAACAAACTGCAACTTTTGCCTTATAAAACATTAAGAGATTGGTTTTTATAACCGAAGTGGAGAGTGTTTACAGCGCGGTACGCACTGAGTCCTTATATAAAACAGATACGCTTCGTCTTTAAAGGGTTAAATTACTGTTCTGTAGTCGGTATAGTGACTACTCTGTGGGCTTGAAGATTTTATATTCGATTCCCGAACGGACAAGAGAATTTTCCCTTCTCCAAAATACTCACACCAGCTCTGAGGCTCGCCTATTGAATGGTGCCAGGGAGTTGTTTGCTCGAGGTAAAGCGACAGGGGTTTGAAGCTGAGCGATCACATCCTTGTACTGCCGGGGTTGAGCATGAGTGTGTCTATACTCCTTCTCCCCAGGCATGCCTTCGAGGCGGGCACAGGTACAATTTTTAACTTTATCTGAAAACCTTCTCACTACGGCATGATGGGTCCTTGGCATTCGCGGGCAGGGTGTGGCTACCAGATTTTGAGGATAGCTGAAAATATATTACGTTTTCGGGGGTGGGTGGTGGATTAAAAACATCTCACTATAAAAAAAACAACATGTTACGAAATTTCACACACGGCCTGAGCTTGGGTGGATTTTGGTAACGACCTACGCAATGGAAAATGAATATGAGATCTGGAACTTTGAATGTCATGAGTCACTAAGAGTGTCAGGTTCATTGAAAACATGAAAAACGTAGCAAGATAGTCAGCAAAGAACAACATAGTTTAAGGTCAAAAGGTCAGATGGGTTATAGCCATCATTTAATTATAGACTTGAGAAGAGCTTATGATTCATTTGGGAAGGAAGAATTGTAAAATATTCTGATCCAGTTTGACTGTCCATGGAACTAGTTAGGCCAGTTAAAATGTGTTTAAACGAAAGCTAGGTTCCTATTCAGAATGGTCTGAAACAATAAGGTGTTTTATCTCCATTGTTTTTGAACTTTACTTTAGAACACGCCATTTCAGAATGTAATATGGCGACATATCCTAAACAATAGGGTGGGAGAGTGTGGAGTGGACTAATTGGGTTCAAATAGGGGATCGGCGGCGAGCTCATATGATCGTGTAACGACAGTTTGGATTCCATAGAATGCCTGACAACTGTATGTGTTTTAAGAAGGGTTCTTCTCAGAGTCAGTGGTACTGTTTGAAACGAAATATTTTGCTGTGGAAATGTGCACATTCAACTTGGCAGGCAGGCTGCTTGGCTTGTGGACTCATGCACAATTACTCCTTCTGCCTTCAAAGGTCCAAATAATTTCTTCAGCTCTCTGTTCTCGGACACTTTTGGCCTATAGTATTGCCCAATTTATGGGATACAATACACATTTTTTCCCAACTGACTTAATTATATCATGGAAAATAATGGACTTATTACTATTATTTTCATTCTGTAACGCGAAGATCACTTAATTAAAGACGGTCAGATGGATCAAGCGTACGCAATACACAATAGAAAGATGTAAACCATAGAATATTTTGTTGCAGAGAAATGCTTGATAAAATACACGGCAAGTGAAACTTTGATGGAAATCTACCTGTTGTGCTAATGTTGATAAACATGTGCATTAAGTCGGCCCAGAATAAGGTGAAAGCTCTTGTCGTCGTCGTTGTTGTTGTTGTTTTTGTTTTTGTTGTTGTTGTTGTTGTTGTTGTTGGTGGTGGTGGTGGTGTTTATGTTGTTTCTGTTATTTCTGTCGTTTTTGTAATTTACGAGCCAAAAGAATTCGGCAAGTAAATTAAACATAAAACCTGTCCGTAAGAGTTCAGTTGGATTATCATGCAAAAAGTAAATAGTTCTGTTGATTCAGTGGATACCGTATAGCACCTAACAGGCTTCAGGATTCATCAAATAGGCTGACTGACTTATATGTATAAATTGCATGTGTATGTGTATTTAAATCATGTTTGTTTGTTTGGACTTCGTCTTTCACGTCCTTTGGCTAGAAGATAATGCAGATCAACATTTTAGGTGGAATTTACAGTTTGTTCCCGATAAAGTGACAGTGAAGCCGCCGACGACGATGATGATGATGATGATGATGAGACCTAATATTACACGCATCACGCCCACGCATGCACGAACGCATACACAGTAGGCCTACTGGTGGGTCAACACTGGATCCCTCTGGTTTCAAAACCTGAGGAGGGAGGTCATCGCCTTCTTTGTAAGCCTTTTGCAATATACAGTATATATTAAACTGCATTTTCTGTGTTGCTTTTACTATTTGTGCCCTCAGGACACCTTCTGTTCGGGAATACAGTGGCAATAACAGGAACAAAGTCAAGAAATAGCAGGACACGTGTTGTTTTTCCATTTAGTAACTTGGCTGAAAGTTTCCCTTCGATCGCTTTCGGTCTAGATTATTCAGTCCTGGTGGGGTAACTAAGTATAGAAGTTTGGGAGTAGGGGCTCGGGGAGGCTATGGCCGAAAAAGAGGACGAAGCGCCACAGAAGAAGAAAACGAAGGAGAACAGGTGTGACAGAATAGCGAGATGCCTGCTGTCAGTGTGGAAGCAAGTACGGCAGTGTTTATAATGTTTTCACTCCATACAGGGGAGCACGATTTGTATTTACTACCACAGCAAGTAGGAGGCAGACCTATTATTTGTTAGAATTTAGCTGCCGGGTTCATACGGAATATTTCTGGGCAAAGCGCGGCATGATAGCTATCGGGGGACTGTATTCCTGTTTAAGTCCCGGACTGGAGACGCGTTTTCGCGACTGAGGCCTAACATGCGTTTTGTGACCTCTGTCAGGCAAATGCTGGGATGGGGGGAGGGGGGGGGGGGAACATGGCAGATTTCTTCGCTGTTTATAAAACATAGTCTTAATATGCGATGTTACTAAATATATGCAGTTGATAAGGCATCGCTAAATAAGGCAAGAAAGTGTCAACAACCTACGTGCCGTATTTCCTCCACCACGCTCTTCATATTACATAAGACTTTGCCTCTTAACTATTAGTTCAATATGTTACAGATTTTGGTTTTGAACAGTTCTGCACCAATTTAGAGAATAATTGGCAGATAAAAACGTTTTCAGGTTATTTTCCTGACATAAGAATATTAAGTCCTCCTAACCTTTTTAAGGGCGAGTTTAAGCTGAACTGCATTTAAATATTAACTTTGTATCGAATATATGTACATACAGTGGCAATGAGACTTCCGTTATTTTCAGTATTCACAAGTTTCCTCCCGGTATTATACTGGAATATTTTCCCTATACGGGCCCCTTCTTGAATTGTGGATCTTGCATATGACTATATACATTTGCTACAAAGTCTAATGCTGTTGTAGAGAACAGGGCAGATATCCTTTATGTGACCTAGTCAGGAGGTGAAACAAACAAGTATGCCATTTCCCCCTTTCTATAACATTTCTTTCTTTTCAGAGACGCTAGGATTGCAGGATCCTTATCTTACGAAGTTCATGGGCACATAGTTTCATTAAGTTGATAAGGGGACTAATAGTGTCTTACAATTTGTTCAGAAGATGGGCACTTCACACTTCATTCTGTTACGACCCATTATATACATGATACGTATCAGTATGCATGGAAACAATGTCATTTTCTCTATGGGACAGAACAAAGTATGATTTCAAAACTAAGTAAAAATTTTCCGTTTATTTAAATTGTCATGATTGCACTTTTTTTTTTGGAGTCACTCTCCCATGAGTAAGTCCTACGAAGGGACTGAAAAAGGTCTGTGAACGTTGATACCACTGACAATTTTGTTAGCTTCAAGTTATCTTTTACTAAATTTCAGTGACAGCCAAAATACATATGCCCCAGTTATTTTGATATTAATGTGACTGTTGGATGCCTGGACTGGTTCTTGATACTTTTAAATAATATTTCGTAATATGAGTCTTTTGTCATACAATTATAAAAGGTAACCATCTCGAATAATAGTAGATTTCAGAAAATAAGATTTTACTGCATAGAATTAGTAATAAAGAATCCAAGGATCTAAATTATTTTTATCAGCAAATTTTTACTGTTGATTTATATCATTTATCATATATAATAGTATTTAAATGTCTCAAAATATTAGTTTTTTTAAAGCTGAGTACCAGGAGGTCCCAGGCTAAGTGCTTTCCTGTCACCAAAACGTCTGTAGCCTCCTAACAAAAGTACGCGAATTAAAAGAGATGCAGTATATTCATCAGATTTCTCTAGTTTTAATGCTGTCTGTAGGAACTGATGGAAGTTGGGACATCACTTTCAGTACTGTGACTGGGCTACAGATTGTATGAGCAAGGAATCGGGCATTGTTTCGTGGCAGGAACGCCTGCAGCATCTAGCTTGTCTGTCCTCAGCTTCTTTATACTGCCCAGTTTGCCGACGGGCCTCTGTGTCCCTATACTTGCCTCGGCTTTCGACAGCCTAATTTACACGTCGTCGCGTATCTTCGCTGTAATGTGTCGCGTGACACTTCTATTCCACTTCCTTTCAGGTGGCAATTCAGGCAAGCTCACAGGAAAGCTTATACACCATAAAAAGCAGAAATTATTCCACGCTGTACTAATAAATACTCGAAAATACAACTATATCACAATCTGGTAGAAAATGTAGTATTTTTCGCCAGATGCATCACATCGCCGTCTTGCAGAACTGGATGTATTTCTCCGCCCATTCTTTTGTGCCTTAACAACAGCACTACGGTAGAAAGTGACTGCAGTTGTCTGCACTGGATTTTCTTAGCAGTGACACTTGGGTTTTCTCCGAGTCACTATTTCGACCCGCGCAGAAAACACTCGGTCGGGAGTTTCTCCTAGTAATAAATTCGCACCCCACAGAAAAAAAGTGTGTTTGCCCCAAAATCTAACAACGGACCTAGACTGAATTTTCCTCACACAAGAAATAAACTCCTAGGTTTTCCGCGCACAACCTGTTTTCCCCATATACCACCAATAACACTTTTACGGGTCTTCCCCTAGTGATGAGCTCGTACCGCATAGAAAACTCTGGGGTTCCCCTTATCATAAAAAAGGCGCTTGTTAGGATTACTCTCAATCAATCTTCAAGTTACGTTTTTGGGACACCCTGTGACTGAGTTTTGTAAATATTCCCCGGAGATGGATCTCCGGAAGAAACGGTTTTTGCATACACGAGTGCATTTTTCTTCCTACGACGTGCCACTTTGGAGGAACGCTTTGGGACGGACGGGCGTCAGGACGTTTGGCTACAATATTAATAAGTTCCGTTTTATCACAAAGGAGTTAAATGCAGGTGGTTCTTAATAGAGTTGCGCTTCTACGGGTGCAGTTTCCACTTTATAGAAGAACAACACAGTAAAGGTAATAATAATAATAATAATAATAATAATAATAATAATAACCTGCACCCAAACACATGTATACAAATGCAAAAAGTGGTAATTCTTGGCACATGTTCAATTGTAAGAAATTTCCTAAATCACACATAAGACCATCGAGCCTAATCCTGCTAATGATACATTCCAGGATAGGTGAATATTTCCCAGCTAAAGCTGAGAAGTGAGAAGTTCGGATGATGATGATGATGATAATAATAATAATAATAATAATCTACGGAAAAAGTGGCTATCTACAGTGGCCGGCCGTATTTCTCGGTAACGATTGAACTGCTGTTGTCTGACAAAGGCAACTGGATGAGGTAGGGCAGATACTGATGAGAAGTCATAGGTCAGTCAAAAGTCACGATCAAAACGGAGTTAGGAATGAGATCTTGCCAATTGCAGCCCACCAAATTAATGCCCAGAATTTTCGTTTCCTGTTTGGAAGGCAATGCATTATTAGTAGGCTAATAAATTTCTTTCCTGTGTGACAAACATGAATCACCAAATTCATGTTCTATTTACATACGTGCATGGGGATTTACCAATTTCACATCAAAGAACAATCAATAATTACAAATATAATTGTGTCCACCTAACACTTAATAATAAATTGCACCTTCACCTGCAATAAATTCAAAAAATTTACACCTACATAGACCTGCGCGTGCCCGCGCAATTCAATTAGCTGTTCAGGCAGTTCCATGAATCTTCACGTCTTAAGTTTTAATGCTAGATAAGAATGTAGGGAAATGGCAGATTTTGCTACAGCTTAAAGCGTTAGTGGTCATAAGTTTAATTTGTGTTAACTGGCTAGCAACAGTTATCTCTTATACACAGATGAAAACTGTTGAGTAATTATAACTGCAGATAAGGATATATAGATTTTTGTTGCCTATATGAATGCAATATACTTACTAATGTAGTACGACGAATTCTTTCCTTTCCATTTCTCAAACTGGATCCCCGGTTTGTATAAATGTCATTACAGTGGTGTCGAGGGTGCGGAGGATTGGGCAAGGCTTTTATGTTTTAGAGATATAAGGTTTTTGAAACTTTGATATTCAGTGTTCATGTCTCCTTCATTGTTATGGTGAGTAGGATGGTTATCGATTCTCACTGTTTCGAAGAACGTACCGCCTTAATCTTCAAGGGTCACGGTGCCTTAGAAGAATTTAGGACACCTTGACTCTCTCATTCAGCGTAACAAGCCAGCAGACCTGAATCATTTTGTGTGATTCGTAGAAGACTTTGCAAATAAATAGTTTCAAAATATTGATCATCCTTTCCAGTTTCAAAACCTGGACGTGTTAGGTACCATTCTCACCAGGAGCAGGCGGACTTGCACATCTGTAATCACCGAAATAAGTCAGTTCAGCCGCTTATAACACAAAGCTGTATTACAGATTTCATATAACCCAACGCCTGACCGCAGTCATATAATTGTAGCAGTACAAGGCAAAAAAAATTAGCATTTTATCTCTACGTACAAAGGGTAAAACAGAAGAATAAACACGTATTTTGATATAATGAAAAGATGGCAAAATATTTTCTAGTAGAAGGAAGCATACAAAGGTCACTGGCATTTAATTGGCACCAGAAAAACATAACAGCCTAATTCTGGCTCTCATTCTCTCAGCGTTTGTGATTACGGTCCCCTTTACACTCTATTTAATTAATTAACTAACTGATTGGAGTAGAACCGTTGTTGAGAATATAATGCTGTACTTATTAAAGAAATTTGCAGCCTTTTTGGAAAATAAGACACATTACCATACGCAAAAGAGCCCACTACTCTCTCCTGTTCTAAGACGAATGAATTCTGTTCACAAATCCTCCACCCTATTTCTTTAAAATTAATTTTAATATTATACTCCCATCTATGCCAAGGTCTTCAAGCGATCTGTGTCTTTCAGAGTTTTCCAGCTGGAAACTTAGCATTTTTCATCTGTCCCATTCGTGCTGCATGGTTTGCTTATTTCACCATCGTTGATAAGGTCATTCTAGTAATGATACTGGTAACTAGTAAAAATTGCGCCTGTGTTATGCGTATATTGTTCCTATCTTCATAATACATCTCTAAATTTACTGACTTAAATACTTAATCAATACGTATATACAAGAGAGGGAATGTACCTACAAAGCAACACTGAGGCACGTTCGCTTAGCAACTGTTGCCGTGGAAAAGCAATAAGTATTACACATTCTGAGTGTGTGTCTGTAACCTTAGTTGTCCAGCATGCAAAGCATAGCTGCTGTATTATATTGTCGTCTGTGGTCTGTCCAGCTGTACCACATTTTCCACATTATCTCATAAACGGCACGATTTTCGGGGAAAGAAGTTATTGAACATAAAATGAGTGTTTCGATTTTCTCTCCAACTTTCTCTGAAAAATTTCCCATTCTAAGAAGAATTCATCGAGCTATTATCACAAATGTACATAGGTCTTTATGTAAAGTACTTGTTATTGTTGTCAGATTTTAGTGAAACTCGAATTTTCTCGACAGCTTTCGAAAAATACTCAAGTATCAAGTTTCATGAAAATCCGTCCAGTAAGAGCCGAACTGTTCCATGCGGACAGACGGAAGGACGGACGGACGGACATGACGATGCTAACAGTCGCTTTTCACACTTTTGTGAAAGTTTCTAAAAACGTAAAGTTTTGCCGTCCACGCCATGAATGCATATAGGAGGAGTAAAAGTACAGTTCCGCATATTCTTAAAATCTGCCCTGGATAAATGTTAAGTGTCAACTTCACGTCCCAGCCGCTTTAACCCTGGGTAAGAACCCCGGTAACCGTTTCATAGGAGGCTGGGTGGGTCCCAGAGCCAGTCTGGGCGTTTTGGAGAAGAGAAGAACATTTATGATAGCTGGATTCGAAACCCAGTTTTTCCTGCTCGTGGCCTAGATCAGTATACCGGCTAAGTCACCCCGGCTTCTGTATTTAATATACGTATACACATTTATTTAGTAGCTATAGGCCCTGTTGTATGATAATCACTATCACCTACAGTGAACATTCGGAACCAAAATTTATGCACGAGTGTAGATTAGGGTATACATGAAGCTTTCAGGCATAACCTGTCCTCTAACGCACAAGAGGCAGGAAATAAAATGGTAATGATATCCAAAGCACACAATATTTAACCATTAAATATAAAAGAAAAGGAGTGAAATAGCAGCTAAGAATGCAGTAATAATTCTTGCATGGGGCAAATTACTGCAATATCTGCTATGTAATAATGCCAACTAGAAATTTCAGATAGCCAAAATTGTAACCACGTACCAAGAGCGATCCGTTGTTAAGGCTCAACACAGGAGCTACAGATGATACGAACGTTATGCGAAGATTTTGTTCGTAGAAAAGAAAAAATGAAGTAGACAAGTTATTGATATAACTGGATATATGCTATATATTGGCGCCTCTGGAGAATATTTGTACATAAATATGCCTGTTATATTACTCATTAGGATTATTTTGAGGGCGCTGCCCAAGTTTCGAGAGTGTGCGTCTCCATGCAGTTTGTTTTACGTTCGTAACTTCTATTGCACGTAATGGGGAGGAAACATGTAGGGCCAGGGGCACACCCAGAATTTTTCCGTGGGAAGGGGGGGGGGACTGACCCTGAAGCTGCATATAATTTAAGTTTGATTTTAAAAATTATATTATAAAAACCATGTTGTAAGCACAACGTAACACTCTCTGCAACTGCACTTGTATACATACGAATATAACTACATGTTCCATGACCCAATCACAGTGTCCTATCTTCTTGCTTTTTTAATTGTGTTAATTTATGTTTCAAAATTCTGGTGTACTAGTCATCAGCCGATTTCAGCGGCTGATTTCAGGTGAAGGGAAATCACGTAAAACATTTTGATATCATGATATCTACAAAATCTGTGTTTATTAGATTTCAGTTTTGGAGGTTTTGGTGGGGGGCTGCAGCCCCCCCCCCCTCCGGGTGCGCCATTGTGTAGGACCGAGGTGAAAGCGTTATTCCCTTTTTCCGGGATAGCCTAGCAAACCCACGGGAAGCCTGTTACTGTGGCTGGCATGCAATTGGCTATTGGCAAGATTGCTTTTAAACACAATTAAGCTGTTTCGCGACTCTTTTAATTTGTTGTACAAAAATTCTAAATCGATTGCATTTCTCAAGTAAACAAAAAATTATTGAGACCTATAGTACGTCCTTAGGCCTATGGCTAGGGTGTTAACACAGTGAAATACCATTCCCTAAACTGAACTGGTATCTTCTTTTGGCCAGACTCCAACATAACATGTAATTTGGCTGTAAAACTAATATTCATTCATGTAGGTTATAATGTTTCCAAAGTCTGCACCTTGCTAAACTGATAAAAATGTAATAATCAAAAGATATCAAATACGTCTGGTAAAAATCCGCCACGTTTTGTGGATGATAAGCCTCTCGGCTTGCTTGTTTTAACCTTTTAAAGCCTAGCGGTTACTTTACACACGACCAGATTTAACATTAAAAAATTCTACGTGGTGCCCACATTGCGTTTATGTGTTTTGTACGGATCTCAGAACAAACAGCAACTTTTGCTTTATAAAACATTAAGAGACTGGTTTTTATAACCGAAGTGGAGAGTGTTTACAGCGCGGTACGCACTGAGTCCTTATATAAAACAGATACGCTTCGTCTTTAAAGGGTTAATGCAAGCAACCTGAATTTTAGACAGAGTTAAATATAAGTGTGATAATAAGGTAGAAGGGCCGTAAATACTACGTTTGTGTAATGGGGAAGGCGCCATCACCGTGACAACCCAGAGTTAATCGGTTGGTAGTCTCAAGCAAAGAAGGATGCAATGCAATCAGTAAATATTACCAGTTAATGATTCCTGCAGGTTAATTAATTAACCTGCAGGACTCGTGCCCGACCGCGTGAGGTCAGCAAGCTACACACTTAGGCTTTTCACCCTAACAGGCGTCCGAGATCACTGTCTTGTAATTAAACTTTATTCAGTAACAAAAAAGATTTTGGGACTTTCAAGAGCACCTTTGCGGGCTTTGGCCGAGTGTGCTGATGCTCCTACTCATTTTTATGTAATTTTAGATAATGCTCTAGTCTACTGAAGTTATCTTGAATGTCAAAGGGCCTGAACTCTTCCTCTATGTCCGTCGATGCTACCATAAGCAAGTGGGTTTTAGATATAATACTGCCACATGTAGAGTCAATAAATGCGAGAATTTAAACGTATTCTGGTACATTTGTAACAGCAGACTTGACTGATTTGGTAATAATTCATCTTAGAATTTCGTTAAGCTTTCAATCCTGCTGTCCGGACTATATTTGACTGGTATTTCAGTCGGAATTCTGTACGCAGTTTGGGTAGTGTCAAACCGTTCAATTCTTGCTTTTGACTTTCAGTGAATTTAAATGACGTAGTTTGATGTGCAGGAAAGTGTGAAACGGAAGGAAATTGCAACTATATCTGTGTGCAGATCATAGGCTGTGAAAGGAATAAAAGTCATTTATTATGGGCTTGACTTTCATTGGTTTTTAAAAGTCTTTTCAGTACGAAATAACTTCAAAAAACCATAATGCTTCCGACTGCAGTGGCCACGTCGTCTACGTGTAGAAGGGTGTAGGACAAGATTTTATTTTTTACTTCCCTTCCGATCATCCAAATTAGTGTTACTTGCCACAAGAACATGAGACCTCGTTTCAGACTTACGAACTGGAATGTCTAAATAAATTTCCTCGGGAGCATTTAGTTAAGAATATACTTTTATGACCGAGCTCCACAAAAGAAATGTCTAATCGACACTTCTTTTGTGAAGCTCGTTATTTTGAGCTATTCGTCACGCGAAATTTCTTGTACTGAAGCTCTGTCATGAAATTGTGCTTTCTTCACGGCACTGCAAACACATAGTTATCCAGTCGTTTCCAGAAAACTTTGGTTTTTCTACGTCCTGGACCGAGGTGTCCCACCACTGACATCGAGTATTGGTAGTTGTCCAAGATCGCAGAAAAATAAGGCTGATGGAAATAGCTTTCTTAGTTACATACTTGGATTGCAGTCTTTTATACCTATTAAAGCTGCCAACAGAGTGCATACTATGAAATTATATCGTATTTTCTTTTCTTAATATTGTTCCTAGTTTAGTGATGGAATGTACCAACCAATTTTTATGGTGGCCCAAAAAGGACACTGAAAAATGAAATGCTCTGGAAACTGAAAAAATTGGGCACCATTGGTTTAGTCACTCAAGCATATCTACTGTATAAAAATGTAATAACTATACATATATATTTACTGGTTTAATAATTATTGTTGTCATCACCTAAATAATGTAACATGGAACGTGAAAAGAAGAAACACATTAATTGTAAGTACAAACCTGCAGTAGGTTTTTCTGGCTGTCCTTTATTGTTAGTCATTTAAAATCAAGAGAAAGGGTGTCTACGACTGCGTATCCACTTTAGTCAGTCCTATGGTCAGACAGCAATGTAAGGGAAGGCCGATTGTTTCAAGACTGGAAGAGCAGCGCTTGACTTATGTAAGCTCGCTGCTGTGATTGCCTCCCCCACCAGTTCATTCTCTAGAGGCTATATAAGGGCTGCCAGGACATTATTGGTGGTCTTGTGGGTTTGTGCTTCGGGCATGGCAAAGCAAGTCAAGTCCACAGGGGTAACACTCCTCGTATGTCTGCTGGTGCTACTAGGATCTGCCGTAGGTAAGCCTGGAACGTTCGAATAAGTTCAAATCTGTGCTTGACTCCTTCCGGTTACACATTAAGGAGTTCTGATGTGGTCCAGAAGAAGAACATGTTTTGAGAACACGTATAAATAGAAGGATAATATTAAAATTAATATGATGAAAATGCAATTTTAGAAAGTTGAATGAGAAAGCAAATTTTTTGAGAAGTGTGATAAATTTTAATTCGCCTTACTGTGGAAGTTGCCGAGGTGTAGATGGTTACTTACTAATAAAGCATAACACTGTGTTAAGTGCGATATAATTACTGAATATTCTGGAGTTAATCTTATTATGAAGTTTTGCTCAGAAGTAGTCTAAAAATTTCTCACTAATTTGCGCCTGTCATATAAGAGTTTTAGACATCATCAATTCAGCTCTGAAAATTTACCTCTCGTATTTTCAATGTTGTACTGCTGGTTTCAGAATGTTTTTTTGAAGCAAAATTGATGAAGACTGCATTAATATTGCTTTTTTTTAGATACTTGAAACCCCAGATTAATTTATAAATTACTGTCAGCATCAACGTTTATTTTTATATCATGTTCCTTGCATGTCCTTTTGAAATGTTGTGAATTAATTTTGTGAGAAAAGTCTTTCAAAATCTGGAAGTCAGACGTCTCTACTTCACAAGAGTTCAGTCAGAAATGTCAGTAAAAATTTAATTTCCAATTAATTGTGTGTAATTATTAGCTCGGTAATACTACAAAGTGCAATCTAATTTTTTATTCGCTATGATCCCCTTTCTGTTGCGTTCAGAGTCACGGATTTGGAGCATTTAGTGTTTTAGTCCTAAAGTTTAATATATGTAACAGTGTTCAGGTTTTCAGATTTATGCAACAGTTTTTGCTGAAATTTCAGGAATATGAACTGTCAATATATGAAAAACAAAATTAATGAAACTGGAACAGGTAGTGAGGATGGATATTTTAGTGACAACTGCAGAGAAATGAGCTTCATAACGGTAACCAACTTTTATAGGAATGGTAATGTGCTTGCATATATGTGTGTGTGTGTGTGTATACACATACACACACACACACACACACACACACACACATATATATATATATATACACACATATACGTACACGTATATGTAGTGGGGAAGATAGAACAGTCGGCTAATTAGCTATTGACATACGTGCCGTTAATTTACGCATATAAACTGTTGTGTTTTCACAAATAACACGTTCTATCACTCCAATGTATTGTATTCTTGTATTATTACATTATTTTATTATTTAGATCAATTACTTATTATTTAGATCAATGTACGTTTATAGTTGTCAAATTTCCTATATTTTGCTATACAGTGCAATAGGAATAGTATTTATGACAGTATCGCTTCGAAAAAGAAAACAATTTAACGTATTTTTGGACAAAATGATGCACCAGTGTTAACTTATTACGAATAAATTATTGCCTTTTGTGGAAAATGGCGGCTTGTTTTGAAGTAATAAATTTGTATTAGAAATAATGTATCGAATAACGTTTTGACCGTAGTCACACAATGCAATCCTTAACCTATAGCTAAACGGCGAGATATGAAACGATGGCATTCAATAATTCTTCCAAAAAAAAATCAGGAAATTTCAGTTAGCAATGATACTGTCGGAAAAGAATTTTACAATGCCAATCTTAAGGGCTGTTTATTTTAAACTCTAACAATTACAACTAATTGTGCTGCTATCCCACAACTTTTTACCTAGTTCCTACCACATCTGCGGCATTTATCACTTCGTGGAGAAAGCTTGTCTATTCCCTGTTGATAGAAGTCTGTGTCCTGTGTTGTCAGCCATAGTGTCACAATTTTTTCCACCTGGCGACCGTCTTTAAATTTATGACTGCCAAGACTGTGACCTTGCGCTGGGGACAGATTACAATCGTTCGGCGAAGAACTGTCCTGAATAATCACAATCATTGCAGGTTCTTCAGTTACGAAATTTTACACGTAAACTTATTTTGTGACCGGTTTTCATATAGGGCAAATTCAAAGGAAAATGCGAGGAAATTATGGCACGTTTTAAATATGAACGTAATATTATGTTGTGTCACTTTTCACGCTGCTACACAAAACCCATTGTGATGTTTGTGCAAAACCTGCAGCTTACGGTTACACACTACGGCCTTCACAGAATGTGTTTCCGGTGTCAACATTTTGCTGTCCCCCGTCCCCTTTTTTTTTACCAATGACTTATTTCCGTATACAATCAACATTAAAAAGTATGAGGTGTTTTTAGTACCCTATGTGACGTATTTAGTCATAATGCAGGACTGTAATATGAATTTGTGCATAAAATCCTCATGTTCAAATTTAGTTTGGAGAAGTCGGAATTGCATGGGTGTTAGGTGTGCAGTTTGAAGGGCTTAGGTCTACACTCACGTGTGACGGTATCACCACGCGCCAAGTGATGAAAAAATTATCGGTCATGGGGTTGAGGAGGAAGGTATTAACAAAATTACACGTGTATTTAAATACATAATTAATAGTTCAAAGTTTATTACTGAGAGTGGCATTGAGAGTGAAGAAACTGATACAAGTCTTAGTAGGCGACGACTGGTTATCGTTTTTCTCGTGGAAGAATCATAGACGGAATGTTACAAATTATGTTATGACCCAGAAGCTGTGTACTTATATTTTTGTATAATACATTCAATCAGAAATTAATCGTAATCTATTAGTTTATTCGTAATAGTCTGGCGTGTATTCAAGAAGCACAGAGTTTTGATATAGGCCGAGAAAGGAACATTCCAAGAATTCACATGGTTTTCTTTGGACCCCCCATGCGAAATACAGTATAGTGGTCCCTAGATTCATGAGGTCAGGACTCATACTTACGTCGTTTCTTGCTCCTCCTGGCCATATCTACCGGATGCCAAGTGGCCTAAATCAAAACCATTCACTCCCATCTAATGAGGAAATGAAGAATGAGCTTATATTTGCGGTTGCTTCCTTGCTCGCCTTTATGGGCCACTGCTGGCGTATTCTTCATATGTAATCTTCATGTACGATCATCGCCCATGTAACCTAACAAGTTGAGAACGTGTTCTTAAAGTAATTGTCTATTTAAATGTTACCGCTAATATTATTTTCTGTGTATGAATTTTACGGCACGCCATGCAAATGCTATTGCTGCGCCGTTATTTTCTTACAACGGGCACTAGACAATGCCATTTATAGGCGTAACTTGGCTAATAACATTAGGGGTGGGAGGGCGGGGGCGGGGCGGGGGGCACTCGACCATGGGTATTAGAAATTTTAATTTAAGAAGGAATAAAGTTACAAACATGGAGAAGATCCGTTTGAAAGCTGGTTTTTTCATTTTTTTCTGTCTTTACACCAAACCAATCATCACTTAGAAAATATTTCTATTTAATATTAGCCCTCTTCAACTCATTAGAAAAAAAAAGAACTATTCTTAAGTAGAAAAATATTGTGAAACGCATTTGCCCCCCTTGCACACGCGAAGTTACGCCTATGATGCCACTGTTCTCATGACACTAAAACCTTAATACAAGTTCCTGCCTAGGACTTCAGCAAGAAACTTGCCCAGAAGGACGGACAGCGATTCATGTTAATCATTCTATATTATTTGAGGCATAATATGTGTAGTAGGGGTCCGTAGATTACAGCCTGCGTCCTCAATTTCTGTCCTCAGCCCGTCAGTATTAGGTTTAATATTACCTCGCCCTGGAGTCCATCCGAGCTCGTGAAGCAACAAGATGGAAATATTTCGGGCTCGTTCACTAACTTCTATTCATTATTTGGCATGAAACATAGTTTTAATTTTTAATGCAGTGCTGTTAGATGTAACACACGTAATTAACACAAGAAGCAGTCCTGTTTGGTATGAATACCGTCACTGAATACTGCATGTGCTACGTGGTTGAGCTCTTACGATGCGTACGCAAATCTGTCATGCACTAGCGCAACTCTGCCTGGCTTTGTCCCGAAAAGCCAACAAGGAATAAACGCAATAGACTGCAAATACCATGGTGGCCACAAGTCAAGTGGGATGTGAATTTTGCAGCAAGCGTCTGACAGTCATTAGCCTATGCTGCGTCATGGTTCTCGTGAAAATGAGGCTTGAACAGGACAAATGTGAATAGCGAGTAACATGTTACGCTGTGTGAGGCGGGAACTAGTTCGAGTGCAAAGAGAAACTTGCCATCTTATTCGAGCCTTAAATTTGAAAACATATGATGGAATAATATTGCGAGGATACAAAAATGGTTTACGGTAAATCGGATCACACTTGAAGACCATATCGGGGCATGCGGTGGCGCAGTTGGTTGAGGCATTGCAAAGGAACCTGGAAGGCCGCGGCCTCTATTCCTGATGGTGACATTGGAATTTTTCATTGACTTAATCCTTCCGGCCGCACCATGTGAGGTCAACTCAGTCTCTAACAGAAATGAGTACCAGGAATATTTCGTAGGGGGTAAAGGCGACCGGTGCATAGGGCTGAGGAATGTTATCATCTTCACGTGCCGATTGTCTGGAAATCTGGGGGTCTCAAACTCCTGGACCCCTCAGGGCCTGTTCAGGTCTTGCTTTGACAAGCGGATAAGATAAATTGGGCCCAAGTTTTATTTTCTAGTAAAATGGGAGAGGGGGGCTGAAAGTTTGATTGTTCAGTTATTGAACGACACTTTTGAAACTGAATAGGTTATGTCAGATGCGAGTTTCTCACGATAGTAACCATGAAGTGTGCTATCTTCTGGGATGACACTCTGTAATGCAATCGAAGCTTGTGGACGGTTCAGACGAACCTACTGCCTGCATCGTCACCACAGTGATACCACACTGACGATAGACGCAGTTGGTTCCAACGTCTGTGTTTTTCTCCGCCCAGTAACACGGCGCACATCCCGGGAGACAGAAATTTTATGGGATATGTATTGTTGGACAGTACGATAACTGAATACCAACCACTGCAGGACGCTGTTACTGAAAAGGTGACACTGGCTGAAACGATCCAGAAGGAAGTGAGCGTGGTTTGTTTGAAGCAGTGTTGAAGCGTTTGCTTGGGGGTTTGGAGGCGAAAACTTGTAGTCGGTTAGCCTCTCTGGGCCAAATTTTGAGTCTTTAAAATGAAAAGCAGGAGCGCTAACCAGTCGACCAAGTCGTTCAGTGAGGAACCAGGGGACGTTGAAATTCAAAATGTAATAGCTGATTCCATTCCATTATACATAAGAAAGAAGTTGGCGGACTTAGAAAGCTGTTCGAGATTTGTGGTTGTTACAGCAGCGCTGATGACGATTCTGTGTTCTGGGATATGATGCCGCGTAGATCGCGAGTCTGTACAACGTCGTATCCCAGAAAACTAACCGTCAACGATACTATTATTAATTGAATTTGTGGTAAAAAAAATAATATCCATAACACAGGAAATATAGCCTATACCGTGTTGGTAATGAAAATTATTTTTATCACTAGGTCTTGGCATGTTATAATTTCAGCGTCACTAAAAAAATTTGAAGATTTAAATACTTTGTAGTTTTTTCTTATATAACCACTATGACTTATCTTGACTAATGTTGACTTTTTAGCTCAACTGTGCAGAAGTTTTTAATAGTTATGTAGTCTGTTTCCGTATGATTTCTTGACTGTGTTTACCATTTTTAAATTATCTGCTAGTTAGACGATCCTCAGAATTTAAAACATTCAGTGTAAGATAACAACAAACTCACAGAAGAGTTACACTATCTTGTACTCAAGAAATGTAATATAAGAGGTAAGTCCCTCTCCGTCCCCCCAGAAGCCTAGTATATACTTACAGCTGCATTTCAGTAGGTCTTTCATCATTGTTTTAGCAGCAAATATTGTTCATTTGCACTTAGGTTTGTAGAGTTTGTGTGGGAAGTATTATACACCGTAAGTCACATTACACATTCAGTAGACATCGTATGGAAGATTGGGTAATTGCTTCATCAACTCAATGCCAAGGCCGGCCTCAGATATTGACCCATAGTAGGTGACCCCTGCTGATAATTGATAATGGGCTTATCACTAGATAGAAAAGAACATACAAAATTAATCTATCAGGCACATATCAGGGTCCAAGAGTGATATTTCTGCCACCACCGGCATGCTCTTATTGTTGATGTTACATAGAAGCAGATGAATGGGTTTGCATGAAATGCCAACTTTACATTGTGGTAGAGGTTTGGGTCATATTCACAGCCCAGAAGACCACACTGTACAGAAATAACTGTGCTAATTCATCTACAGTGTAAGTGTGTATTACATATTTACATGTCACAATAATGACATTGTTGATTATATATTACATCTTTAGTACCGATAATTTTCACCCCTTAATGTCACCCAACATGGTAATAGACTGTAAGAAACAGAAATGGTCATGCCTGCACCTACATTGACATAAAGGGCATTTAGCAGTTGGCAGATTAAAGCATCTCCTAAATAATGTAGAAAAACTGGTCAGAAGCCCATATCCGCGATTCCAGAACTTAAAAATAAAAAATGCCCCACACACAAACTGCACGGTGTGTCGTAGCATAAGTTTTATGTTATTGAAGTAGTGGACAGTGAATGTTCTTACACTGTCTTTGAAGTTACATCAGTATTGTTCACAAGTGATATTAATCATTTTTGGTGATGAAGTTAATGGATTAAGTACTTTTTTCAGTCTAAGGACATATAGTTGTGCTGGGCTTGTTTGAGACCAAGCTGGCTACAAATATTGTGTGGGAAAAGGTATTTCCTCAAGTTTATCATTCGCAAATTCAGGCTGCCAAATTTAGAGCATATCTGAATGTGGCCCCTGCAGCCATCAGTGAAGACATAGAATTTTGACAGTGCTTTGTAGGAAGGGCTAAAAATAACGTTTGTTAAGCAACAGAATATTTTCGACCCCTTTTGGCCTCAGGTTTTGGCCAGCAGTATTTGCAGTAGCAAGCACATTTCACTTCAGTCTCTCCAAATTTCTGCAAAGTGTAGCTTTTGGGCTGATAGTGTTCTAAATGCGTTTACGTCACAAATAATTAGCCAGAGAGGTTTTTCATTTCTCTCACACAGATTCCATAAAAAGCAATGTTGAAAGGGAATTTCAAATATATTCATCAGTACTGTCAATAATATTGTATTTATGTTTTCATTTTTAGAATTACGTGTTTATATTTCTTTGGGTGATTTAACTTCTTCTTTCAAACAAAAAATGTGCCAGACTCTTTTTACTTCTACTCCTTGCAAGCTAACAAAACCTTCTTAACAGACAACTCTAACAGCTTCTGTATGGACCCAAGCAATGACAGAATGACGGAATATACTAATTGTCTGTGTTACATTTTACCACATTTACAAAAAGTTTAAAAAAGTGAGCAACAAACACTGTTATATATGACAGCAAAGCCAACAACTGCACATAAGTGTATGAAAGTATAATATACACACTGTATACCTCCTACATGTTTCGGCCACATGAGTGATTGAAATATGTAGGAGGTATACAGTGTGTATAATGTGCTTTCATACACTTATGTGCAGGTGTTGGTTTTGTTATGATATCTAATTGCTTACTGCATAGTTATGGATCTTTTAAAACGCTCTGTAACAAGGAAGTGACAGCTTACTTCATATCAGTGCCTGCTGCAAACTGCTTGCCAGCTAGGTGCTTCTTAAGGAGTCCAAAGAGATGGGAATCCCTCTATACTGCCAAATGGACGATTGAGTGGTTACGATGCTGTGGCTGGTAGGTTATGGGCCACCCTCCCTAGAGTGCCAATCTTGCATCCAGTGATTTCCTACTTTTTGGACCTCTTCAGATGCACCTGGCTGGCAAGCAGTTTACAGCAGGTGCTGATGTTATGCCAGAATTATAAAGAAATGTAAGTAGTTATGAATGTAGGCACTAATAATGTGAGTTGTAACCAGTCAAATTGAAATTGTTAATTGTACATTTTTATTCTTCCAATTATATAATATGAGCATTATGACAGAACATTCTGTATGAATTTGCTCTACTAACAGTTAGGTCGAGGGTATAAATTATATGAACTGTCTTATCTGACACAAATTACTAATTGCTTTTCTATTTTCTCCTTTTTCAGCATCACAGAAATGTAGAGCAGGATGCCAAGGACGTAAGTGTTTCTTATTCTTGGCCTGAAATAGTATGCACAGAAATCAGTGGCTTGCATCTATGCAAAGACAGGTGTTATATGAGGTCTGTGTGAAACTTGAAATGCATGGCACGCAGATGGTTGTATCTACATTTAAGTTGGCCCTAGAAATATTTTCTATTAATGTGTGATTATTCTACTCACCACACATAATGATAAGTAACATTTTATGCTTGGGCTGCATAAAGAACCTTTCTTTTATTTGTTTCTTCTGTGTTTGGTATGCTAATTTAAGAAGCCACTGGTGTTTGCAGTGTGACTCTTAGTTAGTCTTGTTAGTTATTTTTAACTATGTGGATTTTAAGTTTAAAGTCACAATGAAATAGGTGACAATGTCAGTTTTAATTTGCAAACTGTTGTTAAACTGTAAGTCATTTGGAGGGCAGAACTTGATAACAGTTTTTTGCATACTTTTATCACTATATTCAAGCAGGCATGTTCTATGCTAATGGTTGAAGAGGGTGGCAGAAGTGTGATTTTGTGATGCTATAAGATAAACGTGATACATTGACTTGATTGTAAAAATACTTGAACTTAAAAATCAGAGACTAGTGGGCCTGCTTTTTATGTGTAATTGCAGATCAGACTGACATAAATGTTAATAAATTTTCTTTTGTAATATTCATTAACCTTTTCTTGTTAAAACAGAATAGTAGTAAAATGTGTGTCAGTGACATAGAGAGGAGTATTAATTTAGTGAAGTGTCTTTGAATAGGGTCCTATGGCAAACTTTCTCTGGTGAGTGAAGCTTTTGTGGGGAATCAACTATGTGAAAAGGATTTACTATCCCAGACACTTGTGTCTCCATAAGCAGGGGTTGATGTAATATGAGTGATGACACATCCTTGAAACTTCATGTTTCTTAAGAATGTGTTTCTTGTACTACTCAGAAAAGAGCTGTTCTAGAGAGTTGGCAGTTTAAAATCATTTAATCATATTAATTATGACAGCAAAAAATTAGTGGGTTGAAACTCCCTTCTCCCTTCCCATAAGTGGTTCAAAATAGAGAAGGTAACGGGTTAGGACTGCCTGGTGTAGTGCTTTATCACTATATTATTACTGGGATGGTTTAACATTGTTGTGAATCTTGCCTGATTTCAGCGATTGACTTCGGCACTTTAGATTTCTGTTGAGTTACATGGAGTGTAGTCTTTCCTTCTATTTAGTGCTGCAGTATACATGTGAAAATTTCTTAAATTTCGATGTTTCTTTTGAAGGAACATCTCCCTTCCAAGTAAACTATGCGACTGGATATACATATGTATACACTTTTGAGGGACACACAGTGGCAACACTACCAGGACAACAAGGGGATGGAACAAAGCTTCAACTAAAGGCAACAGCAGAAGTCAGCATCTTGGACAAATGTCAAGGTGTCCTGAAGCTGAAAGATGTCCAAGTCACTGGGCCAGATGCACAGGTATTCTTCAGTTAAAGGCACAGATCTGTTATTAAAGTATTCCACTTTGCTTGAAAATGTCTTATAAAGTTAGATAACTTTTGTCACATTATGAAATACTGCTTAAATTGCCACCTTTTTAACTTTTTGTTTACCATCATAAATTACAATTATTGCCTCACTTTCTTCACCAAACAATTTGCTTATAAAATCTTTCAAACACATGTCCTTTTTGCAGCCTCAAATATTATCATATGGTCAGCTTCCTACTCATCAGTTTCAGAGGGCTTTGCTACTTGGCTTCCAGTGCTGTAGCTACTCCCATTAACTTAAATACTCGCCCATTATGCAACCAATGGTCCTGTTCATTTCTTGCCTAGTTGGCATCTACAGAATTTACAAAGTTCCTGCCTTTCTTTTTGAACTCAAGGCACTGGTTTGTGTTCTGTTCCAGATACCTTAGCATGCTTTCAGCAGCGTTTTGCTGCTGCTCACAGTTGTTCATATTCAGCTCAGCACACTGGTTTTTTAGGCTGTCTCAATGAAATGTGGGTGTCGGATATATTCATAATTCCACTTGACATTTGTGTGAAAGTTTTCAACTTTTTTCTTTCTCTTTTCATCATCTGCCGTGGTGTTTGATAGTTTCTGATTTCCACAGGATGAGTTGTGGTTGGCTTGCAGTTGTATTCCCAAATCTGTTTAAAATTTCCTAAGTGTGTTCCCTTTTCTGTCCTCACAAATTCTCATCCAAAGGTGATAGGACAACTTACCAAAGGCAGGTCTTCAGTTTACCATAAAACAGTCACTAGGACAATTATTTGTCCATTATTGCACACTGAGGGCATATAGCCTGCCGTGAATTCCAGTTTAAATTTAGACTGTTTGGGCAGAAAGTTTCCATGGATAGCATATACATTTATGCAGTGTTTTACTGAAGTGTGAATTGTACAACGAAAATGTATAGTCCATAAATGCCAACCTAGAAGAAGGTAATTTTACAGAGTTGCCTTTATATGACACAGTCATTTGAATAGTGTAGAATAACAAAACCAACAGATATACAAATGTGTTACAATAACCAGTGCTCAGATTTGACCAGAACACACTGAAATGGCATTCTGGTTGATACATAAAAAATTAAAAGTGTTGTAGTTGATGCCTTAAAGCTTTAGAGATTATCTTCTGAGTTTGATCACTGACAGTAACACAAAATGTGGCCGCCAAACAGTGTGAGACAAACAAATTGAAATGTACTGTTTCTCCATTGTTTGGCGCATAGAAGTACAGCCATCTTAGTGACCTGGAAGCTCACCCAGTCTCATTTGGATATGAGAAAGGCATTGTGGACAGGGAATTGTGCACAGAGGAAAAAGATAGTGAAGCTTCAGTCAACATCAAAAGGGCAGTGCTGTCTCTTTTACAAGTGACTCCAACCGAAACACTCAAATCAGGCCGCAGCAATGTGGTAAGCAATCTTGATATTACTACCAGTATGATTTTCATGCTTGTTTTCTGATGTAAAAACTAAAGTGTATTTTTGCAGTTTGGTTCTGTGTGTTATTTAAGAAGAACAGAAAACTCCCATGACTTTGTTGTATTCAGTGATTACATTTTCTAAATGCTATAATAAGATTTATTGGTAATTTTGAAACCAGTGTGAATTTTATAAGGATATTACTAACCATACAGCACTGACAGAAAATCAGAAAAGATGTTTATCATTTTTATTTTTAAAAAAGGATGGTAAAAATAATTTTTCCTTTTCAGTATCCAGCCAGTCTTAGAAGAATGTGGCATGTTGCAATAGCTTGCACTGATGGTCATGGCTACTGAGAAACATTTCTTTTAGTATCAAATTCAAAGTCAAAACTTGGCATATGCTTGCCTAAGAAGGAATAAAGATACACACGAGTCAAAGTTCTTAAAATATAATATATATCCAATACATTTAGGCCCACAATAATTTCTAAAATTGTATTATTTACTGAACTAATCCATAAATTTGAATGATGAATGTAAATGAAAGCATAAACAACATGCCATAAATTTATATTGCATTTGTGGTTTATTTAAAAGTACTGTTCAGGAACTCTGTGTGGCATTGATCATTGGATGATAGTGTAGAATTAATTGTGAAGGAGATGGTAGGAAACAGACATAGCATATAAGTCTTGAAGTTTTTGTGACAACAATATTCAATAAAATCCTCTTGGGCTGACAGCCTGAGAGGATTTTATTGAGTTGTGGCATAATTTAAGACATCTTAACATTTGCATGGATGAACTGAAGAAAGCCACATAAACCGCTCAGAATTATCCATGTCCTCACCAAGTTTCCAATTTAGCACCTCCTGAATAATAAGACAGGCAATGTACTTATAAACATAACACTGAGGCGCATTCATGAAAACATTGTTGCCCTGGCAAACAGTATTACATATTCTGAGTGTGCGCCTGTAACCTTGGTGATCCAGCACACAAAGCGCATGCACTGTATTGTCATCTGTGGCCTGTCTGGCTGCACTGTGTTTTTCCACGGCATGATTTTTTCAAAAAAGTTATTAAACGTAAAATGTGTTTTGAATTTCTCTACAACTTTTTTCTGAAACATTTCTCATTCTGAGTAGAATTCAGTGAGATATTTTCATAAATGTACATAGGTCTTCATGTAAAGTGCCCATTATTCTTGACAGATTTTAATGAGACTTGAAATTTTTCAACAGATTTTCAAAAAAATACTCAAATATCATATTTCATGAAAATCCATCCTGTGCAAGCAATATTGTTTCATGTGGACAGATGGACGGACAGATGGCTGGATGGACAGATAGACAAGAAGAAGCTAATAATTGCTTTTTGCAATTTTGTGAATGCACCAAAAAATGAAGCATTACTGCCGAGGCAACTTGCTCAGTAACACATGGTGAAGGCACTCATTTTGGTTCAGCTCCAACTTGACTCTTCCTATATGTATGTGCAGCAGGAATGCATACTGGGACAGTGAAAGTGGAACTGAATGGAAGTGAACAGCAAATTTCATTCTTCAGCTTCTTTAAATTCCCATTCCTCATTGCATAGTAAAATGGTCCCCAGAGCTGTTCTGAAGTTGGCAGTGAAAAGAATTCTGAATACACCTGCAGGAGATCCAACTGTAACAGTTTAGCATGTAGTTATCCTCTGTAATGACCAAGCCATCACGTTTTATAACACTGAATGATGAAGTTAGTTTAGTTGCTGTGAATATGGTGCAGAACTGAAGAGGTGATTGCTTTGTTTTCCACATGCCTTCCTGTTTTATAATCCTTTGTCTTCATGTTGACACAAACTGCATAATGAGAAACATAATGACTTTACTCCGCACCACATATTATTAGGACAATCAAATCAAGGAAGGTGAAATGGGTGAATTACGTATGGGGACGATGCAAAATGCATATAGCATTTTTGTCAGAGAGACTTTAGAGATGAGACAACTTGGAAGATTTAGGTATAGGTGACAGGATAATATTTAAATGAATTTCTAAGAAGCAGTGTAAGGGGTGTGGACTGGAGTAATATGGCTCAAATTAGGGATCATTGATGGGTTGCAGTAGACATGGTAATAAATAAGCTCTGTAAAAGGTAGGAAATTTACCCACTAGCTGGGCATTTGCTGGTGCAAAAGGAATATGTTGCGTGGACTTCCTTGTAGTTATGTAAACTGATTTATGACACCTCTGTTATGAACATATATTATTTGCTAATTTTTTTGTGTGGAATGCTCAACTGGGCAAGACTTACAATACTGTACATGTTTGATCATTATTGTAGCATTTGTGTTACTGAATATAATGTATAATTTTTCAGCTTGACGTATTTGGTCTGTGCCCCACTGACTTCACCTACAGTGAACGTGGTGAAGCAACAACCATCACAAAAACTAGGAACCTCAACAGGTGCCATCTTCGTGAACATTTGAGGCAGGACTTTGCTGCTGTAACATACCATATTGATTCAGTGAGTGTATATGTGTAATGTTAAGCTCTATGTTTCTAATTTCCTGAAAGAGACATGAGAAGTAAGGAATTTTTACTGTATTCCAGTTCACCACTTCCACAAATTCTGCCATAGGAGTTAGTTAGTACTTATTTATCATTCTAAACATAGTGATGTTTTTGTACTTGGTACTCGCAGCTCCAACACATTTTATATGCAAGTATTAAAGTTTCTAGCAGTCATTTCGTAGTGAAACATTAGACTGAATGGTTGAAGTAGCCTGCATTACCGTGGAGTGGAATTGTCAGATATTGTTCAAAAAGGCCTCCATGAGTGTTTGTACATCAACCATTGTGATATCTCCTGACCTCTTGTCTCCACCTCCATCAACTTCTTCAGCTATGAACACTCCAGAAAGTAGAGAAGAGGACTCCGATGACCCTGAGCTAGCAGATGAAGGAGATATCCAAGTGGAAAACTCCCTTGATTAGTTGTACAGTCCAAGTATAGGAGCAGGAAACTATTAACCCATACGAACTTAGGTCAGTGTAGGGACTGTCTAATAATCCAGAATATTCTGTAATTCAGCACCTGTCTGGTCCCATTTGAGTTCGATTAATGGAATTTTGCTGTATGTAGTTTGAATATTACAGTGCATTAGTAGAGTGGCATTTGTTGCTCGTGACCTGTAGTTATTTCAAACTTCATACCTGATATTGTGATGTTGCTTGTGCTTATTTATTTATCCTAAACTAGCTTGTTTTGATATTTCTGTAGGATTTGCAGACAACTCCTCTGCTAGAGTCCACACAAGAGCTACGCCAGCAGCTGAAGAATGGCATCTTAAATAGTGCTGAGAGCCATGAGAAATATCTGTATAGGCCATTCTCAAATCAGGAAGTCGGGGCGAAGACCACAGTAGATAGCAAGCTGGCATTTGTGTCTCGCAACAAACAGGATGCACCTACAAGTAAGTCACAGAAATTACGCAGTTTGTACATATCTACTCCGTAGTGGCTGTTTAGTAAATTCACATTTTAGGGGTTGAGTTTTATTTTCTTTTCCAAATTTTGTCTTTTGATGGGTCAACAGCTGTGTGATTAGACTCAACTACAGTGTGGACTAAATTATCTTATGTGTGGGATGTACATGTCATACATTGTATAACAACCATGGCTGCAGTGCTACTGATTGTATTGTACTAATAGTCAGTAGGGGGTTCTTTGTTTATTGGCTACTGAGTGGTTGGCCATGGAAAAGAACGCATGTGCTGTGCAGGCACCCATCCAGTTGTTAAAGCATAATGTCTGATGTAGTGAGGAGTGACATACAGGCTGGCACAGAGTGCGTGATACAGAAAGGAAGTGTGTTATTGTGTAGGACTCGTGACTTCAGATGTGGAACACGTTTAAGGAATGCAGGTAGCATGGGATAGGATTTCTGCCTTGCAAGACATCATGAGTCAGCAACTGTCTTGTGGAAACCTTATTTATGCACTACAGAAATCTCTGTTCATGTGATGCTTTTCATTGATTCACTATACATTCAGTTACTGATCTCATACCTCCAGCTTCGTTTTCCTTCCATTTTGCCTCACTTCCTGACTCTGCAAGTCTTCAAGTTGCTAATCGTAGGCTGTATACTGTATGAACTTTTGGATGATCTGTATTTAAATGCTTTTTTTTTATGAAACTACTTTAACTGTGGTGTTATAATAGCTGTTCAAATTTGTGTGCTCCAACATCCAGACACATTTCATAGCAATGTAACAATTGTGTGACACATGTTTAATGTAATTTTTAAAACAGTGTTCATTATTTCTGTTTGTCATCAGCTCTAAAATGTGTACATTTTCTCCTTTGGGTGTCCTAATATGAACTCACACAAAAATTGTTAGACTGTTAAGTAATATAGAAAGAAGTGTAATCAGTATATAACCAGTATAACTTTACGTCTGTTGATAGTAGCTGGAAGCACTCCACGCTCACTTGTATTTGAACCTCCACACATTGGTAACACGGCATCCAGTAATGTGGCAGCTATTGTTGACGCATTGCACAAAGCGCACAATGCCATGCCAGATCATGTTGGAGAAACAGCAGCAAGGGAATTTGCCAATGTTGTCACCATCCTCAGACAGAGCAACAAGGATGATCTTCTGTCAGTCTACAGCCAGGTGAAGGCAGGTGCTGGTTTCAAGTCAGGAACGTAAGTAATGGTCTGATTTGATGCAGTTTGACAAATATAAATTGGCTGAAACTAAACACATTGAAACCAAGGACTTTAAAATGCAGGTTTCATTGGCACAGAATTAAGAATGTTGTTAAATAGAGTGTAAGGGGCAATCAAGCTCTGTATATCAATAATGGGAGATAGTATACTTGAGAAAAATTTCACAGGAATACAGTGTTAGAATGGTCCTCAGGGAAATTTTTCATGATGATACGGGCTGAGTTTAGTTCGTACAGTAAATAATTTTTACCATCAAAAGCTGAAATGTATTTATCACCTTCTGATAAATATCACCGTCTTTTGATTCACTTTGGAATTATCCTCACAGGTTTGGTTTATAAAATGTGTTTTAACACATGTTAAGGATTAGTTACATGTGATTAGATAGCATAGTACCTCATAAGAGTTCAAAAATCCAGTTTGTAAATTGTGACCTTGAGGATGATTTCAGAGTGAATCAAAATGTGTTGATTTTTTAATAAAAGTTAATAAAATAAGCATGTGATTTTTTAGGGAAAAAGGTATGAATTGTATGGCACAAAGCACTCAGAATGTGAGAATACAGATAAAATTGTGTTTAGTGCAGCTTTAGGTAGGATCCAGTGTTTAATGTACACCATAAACACAAGCTTTGTGTTTCCATTACAGATAATTTTTTTTTTCAAAGCGAAATCTAATTGTTATTTTCAGTAGTGCTGCAGGTAATGAATGTAATGTGTAAGTGCATTTAAATGAGCCCAGTGTTATCTGGTTTGTAGTACATTACAGCATTAACATGTTTCAGTGCAGCACAGCCTTTCTTGGGCTCTTCAATTTTGCTTGTGTAAATTATATTTATTTTTATATTTCTGTATTTTTTTATCCCACTCTTTAGTTGTGAGGACTGTGGAAGAAATTTTGAACATAATGAATGGCAAACCAGTAAAGGTGGAGAGGGGAGTGGTTGATATGCTTAAAAGTATTTTTCTGACATTTGATCTATGTGACCACAGAAAATCAGGAAAAAGGGTCAGGGGGACATCTGAATATCAGCCAAATTTGTCACTCTGGAAATTACTCATTTGAAATCTCTAGTTTGTCAGCTGGACCAGCAATTTATGAAATTGTGTGTTTAGCGCTGGTGTAACTAAAGTTAACCAACTTAGCAGAATGCACAGCATCAGACATACAGATTTGTTTTTACCCGTATATTCATGAAGATGGTTTTAGCATACAGTGATTATAGGCTTTATAATATCTGTCCATATGTATGATACCCTTGGTGTGAATGAGTGAGTGTATGCACTGCGGCCAAGGAAGCAGGTGAACATCAAACATGCGGTGCACATACCACAACCAGATAGAAGTGTCAGTATTATGACAGCCTGTTATATGATGGGCATGTGGCTAGTACGTAATAAGGTCCCGTATGAATAAAACTATAAATTTTTTACTCACTCAATGATACGAGTTTTGGAGACTTCTTAATCTATCAAATAGTCATTGAAATAAGCCCAAGAGAAAGCATACTTGGGGTTCAGGGAATGGAGATGCCTTGGCTGTATGATGTGTCTTGCAATTCTGGTAAGAAATGGCATGAAATAAATATATTCATATTGTAAATATGATTTAGGCCACAGTGGTGTAAATACACAACTTCTTACACATCTGCAAAAGCAAACCACATTCCATCTGTTCATCAGTGGCATAGAAATACATAAATCAATGTCAATTTATGCATGGTAGTATCTCATAACATATACAGGCAAAAATCCAGTACACAACAGTTGCAGTGGTCCTGTAGTAAGTGACTCTAGTAGCATATAATTAATCAGTAGCGTTCATGCTGAACAACATTATTTAACAATTCAATTCTTGTGGGATTTGATGCTGTGTTGTTGGGTGAGTGGTTCCTGATACATATTCAGCAGCTGAAGAAGGCTGCTTGACCCTTAAAGGTGAAGGCACCATTATCATTTGAAACAATGGGAATCACTCATCCAGGACACACTGTCACATCCCAGAAGAGTCAAATCCTCAGCAGTACCTCTTTGAGAACTCCAATCTAGCACTTTCAATTACTGATCCATATATTTGGTTAATGTGCATCCAAAATTTTTCATATTGAGTGAAACCCCCACTATAGATTTAATGGGGAGCAGTGAATTTGAACAAATAGCTATGGAAAACATTAAATGCAGGCAATTTAACACTAAGACTATTGGTGTGAGATAGTTGAAGTTGAATGCTGAATGAGAGAAAAAATTAAATTGACAACCATTAACCCTTTAAAGACGAAGCGTATCTAGCTTATAGAAGGACTCAGTGTGTACCGCGCAGTAAACACTCTCCACTTCGGTTATAAAAACCAATCTCTTAATGTTTTATAAGGCAAAAGTTGCTGTTTGTTCTGAGATCCGTACAAAACACATAAACGCAATGTGGGCACCACATAGAATTTTTTAATGTTGAACCTGGTCGTATGTAAAGTTACCGCTAGGCTTTAAAAGGTTAAGTGAATGTTACACCTGCTGTATATGACATACTTGCATGTTCTGTCTTCTCTTGCTATGGATGATCTGCTTGTATCCTTGTCTGCCAAATGATAGTTATGTTTGTGGTACTAATTTTATGTAATTTGAACTTAGATACAAGATATTATTGTTGAATGATATTTGACATTGCAGAAAAATGTTCCTGGATGCTCTGTTCCGAGCTGGCACTGGCGATGCAGTCGAAGTTGCTGTTGAACTGCTGAAGAGCAAGAAAATCACTGGACCACATGCTGATTTATACTACCTTCAGTTTGCTTACACCAAACATGTAACATTACCTGCCCTTATAGCAGCTGTGGTGAGTTGGAGCTATTAATTATGAAATCCCACACTTCTTATTTGATTAGTCTTTTTCTAAACATTGTCATTATCACTGTAATCATCAATGTTATCATCTTCATCCTGTTGGGTGTAGGCCATCTGGGCTGTTTTGTACCATCTTTTCAATGTTGCCAATAACTGCATGATGTGTGGGTCTACATTTTAGGAATCTGAGGAAAATTTATAAGTGCAAGGGTGTCTGTGAATCAGTCAACATTTGGAATTCTGCTCTAACATAGCATTCATGACATAAAAACACTGAAAAATGAATTTCTTGTGTTTATCATTTCATACAATGTAGCTTGGTTAATAAATCATGTTGTTTTTTGTTGTTCACAGTCTTTGTTGGATGAACCAGAATTTTCCAAGTTGGCGTACCTGGGTGTTGGTGCTCTAGGAGGCCGGTACTGTGCACAGCATAGGTGTGAAGAAGTCCCCGAGTTTGACAGTTTCTTGGAGAAACTTTCAAATCCTCTCAATGGAGGCTGCAAGACTTCTAGCTGGGACGAAGAACTCAAGGTAGGACAGCTTGACAGTGCACTATAAATACAAGTACAAAACAAAAGTTATGCTGTAAATTTTCTGTTAACTAAAAATAAAAGAAAAGAAGCTTTTAACGGACAAGTAGTAAGAGGAAACAAGCAGAAATATAATTTACAGTGTCACGTGGCTAGTTTTATGAAAACAAGCTGAAGGTTTTTTCTACAAGATATTTTGAATTTTGTTTTAAGTGCCTGTTTTATATGCATATAAAATAAGCACTTTACAACACTCTAAAATTTTAAAATTGGCTATTCACAAAGAATACATTATATCCACTTTATATGCAAGAGACATATCAAAATATTCTTGAATTATTCTGGGTCCTATTTGGTTGTTACTTATGGTAGATTCTAAGATACAGCATTTCAGACACAAGTATTGTAATGTTGCAATTAATCTTGGACACAAACATCAATTTGTAATGATGTCCCCAAAAATCAAATCTAGCTTCTTTCTTATGTTGATTGCATGGGCAGATGTGTCAAAATAAGTTCAGCTTCATAGAAAATGAAGCAGTGGTGTGTATTGTGGTTTTTACTTAGGTTGTGGCTTCTTTGAAAGCCCTCCACAATGTTCACCATTTGAATGATGCCACAGCCAAGAAATTGCGTGCATGTGCACTTGATGACAGTCTCCCAACAAGAGTCAGAGTTGCAGCCTTGGATGTCTTCCAAAGTGATGCCTGCCAGGTAAGTTCAGTTTTCTGAACTGTTTCTTTTCTGGAATTTGATAATTTGTGTAAATAAATGTTTTATTGTGATATATTTTTGAAGTAACAATTACAGGATATTCATTTTTAAATAAAACCGAACATTGTAATACAGTATAACTGTGTACTGTGCAACATGTAATATATGCAATATGGTATAATTCCAGAAGCATTCCTTAACACTTGATATTTTAACTGGTTAACCCTCTCGTGAATGTAGTCATCCACTTGTTTCATGAGGTTGTATGCCACCGAGTGAAGTGTGTCATGGTTGCTGTTGGAAATTCTATATTTTTTATTCTCACTTCATCTGTTCTGTGAGAATTATTGCCATATGTGCATCCTTTGACATTATGCCTTAAAAAAATCTGTCAGAGAAAGTCTGGGGAGTATCTGGGGCCACAACCCACCTAAAGTCAACTGTTCTTAAAATTTGTACAGTAATGTCATGATTGTTTATGTGCTGTGGCACTTAACCTTCATATTTTTGACAGTGCCATTTTTGTATCCTGGCCAGGTAGCCTTTTTTATATTTTTGTTTGTTTTACTATACTAATACCTTGATTTTGATTACTGATGGCAAAGCTGCTTTAACATTTCCTCCTTTATAACTTCAGCTAAAAGAAACTTCTCTGGAAGTCCTGAAGAATCACCAGTTGGACAGTGAACTGAGGATTAAAGCCTTCCTTGCACTTGTAGAATGTCCATGCCACAAGAGTGCCAATGCACTGAAGGAGGTTCTAGAAACAGAGCCAACCTATCAAGGTAAGACACGAGGGATATCAGAATACAAAATGTAGATCACACAGGGATGAATGTTTATTCACCATGCTACAACTGTAATAATTTTTGGTAATTTTTCCGTGTTAGTTTTAGGCAGGAATAGTAACATGCAAGTGTTATGAAGGTGAATGCAGGGGAGAAGGAGGCAGGAATTTTATCAGCAACTGTGATAGAGTTTATGCCTTTGACCTTGCAATGCAGTGAGCAGCCTGTGCACTGAAATCAACAGACAGGCAGCAACAATTACAAAGTGCGCTGACTGTATTGCAGGTTCAGCTGGATTTTCTCTCGCTTTGTAAATGAAGCCTCTTATCTTGACTTTTAATTTTGATATTTAATACTTTTCAGTAGACTTAAATGCAAAATATGAGGTTGATCTGGATGGAATTTGTTTTTGGACTTCTAAAATTGTATGCATGCTAACATAATAACATCCATGTCTCAGGAACTGTTCAATGAAGTTAAAAAAATAATACGTCTGACTTAAAATTGAAGAAAATTGCACAGTGCGATGCAGTTTACAGAATTGGTATCCTATATGTGGGACTGAAAACTGAACTCTGATTTAGATTAGAAAATAAATATCTTCTTACATGCATTCTTTTTTATTCTTTATCATCCTGCAAGACCATGTGCTGGTCTCTAAAATGTCCTGGCAAATGGCCTAGTATGCCATATGCTGGTCTTTGTGTGTTTGCTTGGTAGCATTGTCTATGCTAAGCAAGAAAAACTTGGGCATTTGAGAGATCAAATTGGCATTTAAATCTGCCTCCGAAAGGTTAGAAATCATTGCATTTACCTCTTTACTCAGTGAATCTTAACAGAACAAGTTTTATGTGGTGTTTTTGAAAGCAAGGATACGTATCATTCTGTTTGAGTCCTTGTATATTATCTTTCACATACTTGTTCTAAGCAGATGCAACTGTGAATCTCATAATCTGTCGTTGGAATCTCTAGATGTACCATGTTTCACAGCCATGTAATTTTGTAACAGTTCCTCTGAAAACGAGATGGCATAATCCATATGAATACTAGGTCGCTTGCTGATTTGACATGTGGATCCTTGTTACAGCATGTATCCTTCCCTGTCTGTACAGTCACTTATCCCATGTGAGATTTAAGACTGATTCAAACATACTGTACTGAGTTGTGACTGCACTCCAAATGTATGGTCTCATGCCAGTTCACATGTACAGGACTGGACTGTGACTCCACTGTATCAAGGGTTCATTTGGTTGCCAGAGAAACCTGAACTACTGACAGCCAGACCATGTCACCCATGGACTGTTCACAGACAGTCTATAGAGTATCATATCTCAATGCACACATGCAGGATTGGATTCTGAATATACTGTATGCTGTCAGACTGTGTGCTTTTCATGAGAGTGTGTATAATAACTGGAAAAGCTGAACTATTTCGAGGCAGACTGTATTCTATAGATGGTCCATGGACCATCAATAGACTGCTGAATTTCATTTCACACATACAGTAGTGGACTGTGACTGTATTGTATTGTGGCCTTGAAAAATAACTTTCAAATCAGTCTGTGGTGACATGGTCTGGGTATACTCAATCACCAGTTTGTTAATCAAACATAGTCTCACAATGCAATTCAAGTGGAAAAGACACAATCCAGATTTTTAGTGACACACAGAGAGAGCACACTTGCAGTCCAGTCCTGTTTGTGTGAATTAAGCTTGTGAGTTTCTCCTGGTAGTGACTATGACAATTCCTGTGACATTGTTTACTGTGCTGTAAGTATACTGGTGTTCTTGAGGATTATTATTTATCCTGATGGTAGTGTAGATTATTGTTATAGTTCTTACCATCATTATCATATCATGGACTTTGTCACCAAGAGAGTTTTTGAACATTTCATAATATATAAAATTTGGAGGGAAATAAAGTATTATATTTACTTATGGTTTACTTTGTGATGATGTCTCTTATCTCAGATTGTGTAGCACTGAGTAGTAGGAATGTTGGTAAACAACTAATTGAAGCATAAAAATATTGTGAGCTACTTGCTGGTCTGTAGGGACTGTGGGGATTGTATGGACTGTAAAGTAGTGTGGAGTGTTCAAAACACCTTACATTTTGTTTGGGGTAAACATGGTTGCATATTGTGTATAAACACTGGTAAAATATCAGCATAGACTCCAAGGATTACTGTATCAGGTTACTGCCCCATAGCTACATTAATGAGTGACCCCAGTCTCATAAGGTTTGTCCAAAATTTGGATGCATCTTTCATGCTTCAAAGCTTTATGCCAGTGACACCTGATGGTACCTTTATTTCCACATAGCATGTAGGGGTTAATCTTCATAAAGTTCTTAGAAAAGTGTGAAGTATTTTATGTTATAATTTATTCTGTTTCAGTTGGCTCCTTCATTACATCGTACCTCCGCAACCTTAGGGCATCTACAAACCCTAGCAAGGAAAAGATAAAAGCCGTCTTTGGTGAAGTCCGCACCACTAAGAAGTTCCCCATAGATTTCCGAAAGTTCTCCAATAACTTTGAGTTTTCATACCTTCTTGGTGGATTAAACCTTGGTTCCACAGTTGAATCAAATGTAATCTACTCCCAGAGATCATTTCTGCCACGTGCATCAACTCTTAATCTCACAACTGAATTGTTTGGGCATTCTGTAAACTTCTTAGAGGTATGTAAGTCAAAGATGAATAAAGTGTCTTAATTAAGCAAGTGTCATTACCATAACCAGTTCATGTAATTTCCCAAACACAAGTTCCTTTGTTTTTAGTTAAAATACTATACTTAAGTAACTACTTTATCTGGAGACAGCTTTGCATGCTTTACCATTAAAAATTGAATGCTTCGCAGTAGAGATAGTACCTCTGAAATTGCTGTCAGTGTAATAAACCTATGAAGCCAGCAATCTTTGGAACATTTGTGTAACTACTGAAAATAATGAAGTAGGCAGTTCATATTACAGTATTTGTAATATATTCTTTAGATAAAAATTATACAAATAACTTGAATTTACTATAAGTTCCATATCATAGTTCTTTAGAGAAATATTATATATTGTGTGATATGTTATACATCACCACTGAAAGTGGCTGTATTAAGGGCATTTGCATAATAGTTGATGTTACATTTTCTCTTTATATTATTCATCCTGTTGTGTAATAATACGTAAACTAATAAATGATCAGTCAAACACAACTTGGTTAAAATGTAAGTTGTGTTTGACTGAATTTATTGGTTTACAGTCTCTCTGATCTCTGAACAACACTTCTCTCATAAAAGTGAATGTATTTTGATCTGCTGGATTTACTTTCAGCTGGAATTCCGACAAGAGAACTTGGACCTAATTGCTGAAAGGTTGTTTGGACCCAAAGGTTACTTCAACACACATGACTTACACGAAGTAATAAAAAATGGCAAGGAGAAATGGACTGATCTTGAGAACACTGTAAAGCAAAGGCTGAATCAAGCTGTTAGAGGCAAACGATCTGTCACCAAGGAGGAACTAGAAGCAGTTCGACAAAAGGTGAGCTCTAAATGTGATCCAGTTTCCTAACTTCTGAGATTTTATGATGTGTTTTAATGACAAATTACTGAATGGTCATTTGATTTCAGTGATTATTATAACTGAACAGATCTGTCATTGGTGAAAGTGAATTTCTGTTGTTGTGCATGAAATTTGTCATTATTATTAGCTATTATTATATGGCCTTTGAAGTTTGCCTCACTGATGTCCACAGCACTTTTCTATTTAAATCAGTAATTCAGCAGCTGGTTAGGTTATAAATTGTATTTAACAAATTTTTAAGTGAAGAAGTTAAAATAAAAAGCAGATTATTAATGTATACATACACAGTTACTGTTGATATCCAACTGGTTGAAAAGAGCTGAATTTTTTGATCCTAGCTAAGAGGTGCAGTACTGTTAAATGCTATGCCTGTAAATTTTGTGGTAATATTTTCTTTTATTTCAGTCTGTGTCACCATATCATGCAGAACCTGATCGGGAGTTGTTGTTGGAATTGTCAGCAAGGCTGTTTGGTGCAGAGGTTGGCTGGTTTACCTTACATCATAATGCCAGAGATGCAGCAAAGGACGTGTTTGACAACACCTTTGATCTTGTGGACAAGGTTGTGAAGAAGGCAAAGGACTTTGATGTGAGTGAAAAAGTTATATTCTTTTATCCACAGTTCTTTCTGGTTCCATGACGCACTTGGTTATTCAGAAACCAGTGACATTTGCTTCTGTCCAACACTTCCATTCATAGTGATTGGATTGTAATGTGAAAAATGCTGTATTGGTGTGTTTTGAGATTCAGAGACTTCATGTGCATTGTTTTTAAAATTGTTTTATGATTGATGTGACTATGTGGAAATATTCTACTGTTGTTGACTGTTCTGTTGTGTACGTTGTGACTGTGATGTTTTCTGTGTATTGTGACTTCAAGATGACTTGTTTCATATCCAGCTGTTGTGTGACAGATTCAGGATGTATAAACTGTATATGTATGTATGTATGTATGTATGTATGTATGTATGTATGTATGTATGTATGTATGTATGTGTGCGTGCGTGCGTGCGTGCGTGCGTGTGTGTGTGTATGTATGTATGTGTGTGTGTGTATGTACGTACGTACGTACGTATGTATGTATGTATGTACTACGTACATATGTATGTATGTATGTATGTATGTATGTATGTATGTATGTATGTATATATGTATGTATGTGTGTGTGTGTATGTATGTATGTATGTGTGTGTGTGTGTGTATGTATGTATGTATGTATGTATGTACGTATGTATGCATGCATGTATGTATGTATGTATGTATGTATGTGTGTGTGTGTGTGTGTATGTGTGTGTGTATGTATGTATGTATGTATGTATGTATGTATGTGTGTGTGTGTGTGTGTGTGTATGTATGTATGTATGTGCCTACTACATACGTACGTACGTATATACGTATGTAAATGCAGTGGTAACATATTCAATAGTTACATTGCTGCATATCATTTAGCTACACAGTATTGTGCTGACATAAACATCCAAACATTTTGTGCTGGAGACATTACAAAATGTACACACAGAACAACAGTTCTAGTGCATTTTTTTTATATTGCATCTAAGAGTTCAAATTGGTGAATTGTGACTTCTGTTGTTCCTTTATAAATAACATAAAATAATTTGCAGTCCCTGAAAAACCCCCCATTAATTTTGCATGAATTAGTGTTAGTTAGTTGCTGTACTGGACAACATTATGACTTACCTGTATGAAACCGGATTTTGAGTTTTTGTTGGGAGTTTTTGTTTTATTTTAGTTATTGGTGTGTACCATTCTTTGATTAGACTGGAGTAAAATAAAGTTTCTACAAAGTTAAATAGATACTTTCTTAAGGAACTAAGTATTTTGGTCATCAATTGTATGTCCTGAAAGTCCACGTGTAGGCTTTTATATATAGCACTGTGTGTGTGGCTCTCATATTTATGAAGTTTTAGATGGTCCAATAACTTTGTGCTAGGACATCCAGTATAACATTTGATAAAAATAAGCCTAATGGTTCTTGAGTTATGGGGTGACACGGTGTAATAATTCCTTTTTGTTTAATTTTATAAGAAATATGAGACAAAATTGTGTTGTGCATAAAATGTGTGCTTCCTTTTTTCTATATTACTTTGTTTCAGATATATGTTTGCCTTGATAAGTATTTAGGAAGTGAAGCTGGTGATGTTCACAGAAATGCATACTGGTTTCCATGTAAAGTTGTCAGATTTTAACCACAATTAAAAATGCCAAAGTAATTGTTTGCTTGTGTATTTTAAGTTTCCTGTCCATCTAATACATTACTTTCCTTTATCATTCACCTTGAACTTTTTTTGAAGTTATAAGACATTCCCAGCATGCAGCAAGTGGCAGTTTTACTGTAAGCAGATTATAGGTAATGCTTGTAGTGTGACTCAGATTCTTTCCTAGTTATTTATTGACTTTTACTGGTCAGTAGTTGATTGCTTGATGCTCTTTACTGCAGGGTTATTGAAAAAGAAACCACTGGCTTTAAAGACAATTTATTATTTTAATGTATGAATTTATTTCAAGACATAAAATTACAGGCTTTGTTGTGAAATGTTAATCAACTCAGAAGGTCTCTTACCGCATGAGCTCCACATGTGCAGTCACCCCAGTGAAAATAAAGTTGCATATCTAATGCAATCCCTTATAATGGCACCAATTCAGGAGAAGCTCAGTGCTCAGTTGAATTTTGTCAGCGCATAATCTCAGCCACTTACACAACAGGTTTGGAATTGTTACAAGCTGTGATGAGTAATAGATTTCGTTTGACTCTGCATATGATGCACTTATGCACTCAGCATCCTCCTTTGAAGTCCATGGTTTTCCTGATGATTTTTTGCTTTAACAACCTTCCTGTTCCTTGAAGTGAATAAATGAAAGATGAGTTGGCTTAATGCTTGGGGTTTCTTTCAAGTATGTACTGCTTGACACCTTGGACATGTTTCTGAATGAATGTCATTGTACCCACTGCATTACTTATGTCCTTTAAGGTGATTCATCCCTGTCAGGCTATTAAATACTGATGAGTTTTTGCAATCAGTCAACACAGCACTCTTCTTGAATATAAATGTTGTTTTGACTGATTGCAAGAACTCTTTTGTATTATTTATATAATTTTACTTCTATTAAGGGAGTCTAGTACCCACACACAACAGACAGAGAATTAGAACTTTGTGAGCAGCTTAACATTTTACAACACACTATGTGATTATAAGTCATCCAATAAATTATCCAAGTTTAGACCTAATAAGTTCTGATGGCAATGTCCAATAGGGGTTGATATATATTAAAGGTATGATTGTCTTATACTGGTTCCTTTTGTTGTAGTACAAGTTGAAGCAACACACCACTTTCCTGGATTCGGAACTTGTGTACCCAACATCACTTGGGTTTCCTCTCAAGCTGGTTGCTAGTGGCGCCAGTGCCATTCATGTAGATCTGCAGGGTAAATTAGATGCAAATGAGCTGATTAACAACTTCAAAAATTCCCATGTTCAACTGAAGTTTGTTCCAAGGTGAGAAGCTGTAAAATTTCTCTTAAAATATTAGGGCATGTTTTGATCTAGAAGACCTGGCATTTCTTGACTCTTATTGCTGTGGTAGGCTGGAATAAATCATTTATTCAACTGTTCCAGAAATTAACTTCAATGATTTGGAAGGACACTGAATTTTAAAATTAAATCTGTTCTTCTTATGTGCAATTTAACCTATTTAGTGCTAGAAGGTATTGTCATGGGTCCCATATAATACTAACGTTTCAGAAAACGAGGAATTTATTATTAAAAACTAAATGAAAGTATGAAGTTAAGGTGTGATATAAATTAATTTTGTTAAAATTCTGGGATTAATATATCTGGAAAGAAGTTTGCCATGTGCTTGAGAGGGACATTTGATTTCATAGGCATGGTTCATTTTGCCAGACTCTATCTGATCCATCAATTTAAGGTCTGACTAATATATTAAGACACATTGTGGAGTTTTAGAACATTACAGTTGAAATTTTATTGTCAGTTGGATGTGACACATTGTTAAAATATTCTTCAAACACTCGTACCCCCGAAAATAAATCCAAGGAAAACATTTTAAGTAAACAGCATATTTTATAGCTCTCTCTAAATAGTTCCAGTATGTAACAGAAATAAGTTACTGTCTAAATAAAAATTTGTATTTAAGTTAGGTTTGTGTATTACCACCTACTTTTAACTTGCAATAGAACACAAGAAATTAAGAGAAGCATAAGTAATTTTGTATATACTCTCATTGTTATCCCATCGTCAAATTCAAATTCAATTCAAATTCCGATGATGGTCATGTGAAGACCATACCGTGTTACAGAGTTAATAAAGACATCTGACTGTATAGAGTTCTTTGTGTACTTTGATTGTTCTCAACTTTTAACAGGTACATGGTGAGCAATGAATTATATTAAGAATTTTTTCAAACATGCTTAATTTTACAGTTTGTTACTCTCACAACTATAACACAATGCATAATTATTTAGTTGTTATTGAAGTTTAAGAACTTATTTGTTTGTCTTGTCTCTGTAGAGCTTGACAAGTCCATTTTGAAAAACCATGTACCATATTTTGTGAAAGTTAATCTTAAAATTTGGAAGGAAGAATAAAAATTAAAAACTATTTTTTTTACAGAGGAGCAGATGAAAATATGCTAAGGAATAAAAAGCGCATGTGAGGCAAAACTGGGATTCTGCTAACATAAGAACATTATTATTCTTCTTTACATAATTTAATTTTATACTTGTACAAAACTATGTCTTCTTATTAGTATTGCTGTTCATTTAGTGTAGTTTAGATAGAATAGTTGAAATTTCACTAGAGACTTAGTCATAGAAATCATACTGTCTAGCTATTACTGTAACAATCCATCATGCTACCAAGACATTGGAGTCCTGATTCAACCACTTGAATCTTTCATGAGTGCTGAGTGCTACTGTGATGCTTTTTAATAGGATTGTTATGCAGAGCAGCATGCAATACTGTATTCTGAAGGAACAATGACATGAAGTCATCATTAACGAAGTGTACTGTGAAACTGTGCTAGTCTGACCCCAAAATATTAGGATCACCACTTATCTTGATACAGTTAAGTGGACTGTCATACTGTGCTGTGTGTAGTGTTTATTAGGTGCAGTAACATTCACAGTTTGGAAGAGGAGGTCTAGCTTTATTAATGTCATTCAGAGCTGGCCTGAGACATGTGGGCACCCAAGGCAGGGTAATAATTTGGTGCCCTGATCAGGGAAATCTTCTTGAGGGCATGTGCCCAATTGTGGGTAATTTTTGTATAAATTCTTTGGCATGTGGAAACTAAGTTTACTAGCACCATATTTCCAATTATCCCAGTGGTGTCTTTTAGTGTCCCTTACAGGTTGGCAGCCCAGGCAGCTGCCTGACTGGCCCACCCCTTAGTCTGGCCCTGGTAACATTGCTGGCTGTACAGCTCAGCACAGTATTTTTTAAGCAGTTCGCATATCAGACTTTAGAGAAAAGTACCTTCTTCAAATGGAGTATTTGTAATTTATTATCAGATACTTTTAGTCAGTTTAACAACATGTGACCAGCGTATGAAAGAAATGCTGGAAAATAGTGATGCCTGTGAAATTAAAAATTTCTGTTATTAAAAGCATAATGTGAATTACTTTAAAATTGTTACTGCTCTGTTACGCATACTGTTTTTTATAAGCTGGTATGATAATTAGTATGTCAGTATTAAACACTTCAAATTTCCTGTGGTAGGTATAAAAATTAATTTTTAAAATATGTCACATCCAATAATATGTAACACTTTTCTGTGTTTCAGTGCTGCTATAGAACTTGTGGGTGAATTTGTTGTGGATGCTTACGCTGTTGAGGCAGGTCTCAAAGTGGCTACAACTCTGCACACAGCTTCTGGAGCAGATATCAATGTAAAGGCCACTGGTGGACTTGGAGTGGATGTTACCTTTGGTTTGCCAATCAAGAAGCAGGATGTGATAACACTCAAGTCTGAAGTGTTAACAACTGTCCATGAACGTGGTAAATCTGAAGTGGATACAGCTGTTACCTTTACAGATACACCAAGGTAAGAATTAAATTCTCTGTGTTCTACCTGAAATGACATATTCTGCCCATTTATGTGCAAGACTGTATAGTTTTGTTGAATAAATACTGTTTATCTTTAGAGACTGAGTTAAAATAAAGTAATTCTATGCAGTGAGTACAGACGTCTGAATCTTTGCTTTGAAAGTGTGCATAAAATGGACAAATATCAATATTCGGAATAATAATGGAGCTGATTTACTGGTTTACTGTGTGGCAGGAGGGATTACCATGGATGTTTTGACCAGCTGTCTGCACTCATTGGTCTGACATTCTGTGGAACAGTGAGCTTCCCGTGGGATCCAGTAGCATCAAAAGCTGCATTCTATCCACTTAATGGTCCCAGCAAATTCTCCTTGACAATTGAAAATGAAGATGTCACTAGCTATCACTTCCATGCCTCTTACAATGACAAAGGTAAGTGAAAATCAATTTTATGTCACTATTACTAAACATACTTTTCAAACCCAATGCATGGTATTTTTTTTTTTATGTACGTACATATTTGAAGAGGATAATTTTCTTTCTTGTTACTCTGTTTACACCTTTGAGCTACTAGTTTGTAAAGATAACAGTCTTCTCGGAGTCATGCTGTGCAAGTTGTTGCAGATGAACCTGCTGTCTCCATCTTCAGGGTTACTGCAGAACAGTCTTACTGAAACAAAGTACATGGCTTCACATCCCAGAATGCCATGAGCTTGACGCTCATTGCTATGACAGCCTGATCATGAGTGATCACAATTCTTTCTAACAAAACATATGCAGTATATTGTGACACAGTATGACTGTGCATGTGCATAAATTGTATAACAAATACAGTAAAGTACACCACAAGAAGTATATTTATTCTAAGTCAGAGATGCTGCATGTTTTGACTGGCTGCCAACATCAGAGATCATACATCATTGTATGAAAGACTGCTAAAGATCATAAACCATTTAAGTCAAAAATAAAATTTAAAATTAAAGCATACACTTCAGAAGTATATAAAGGCCATATATCAGATATGCACATTTGCTACATATAAATACATTTCTGTATTGTTAATAATTACATACGAATGTTTAATATACTTTTATATGAGTTATATCTAATTGCTGGCCTTTATATAGTTCTAAGGTTTACATTTTAATTTTAGCCAAAACATAGAGGATCTCTGACTTAAAATAAGTTTGCTTCTTGTGATGTACTTTATTGGTACTTTTTATGTCACTATCCAAGGTTTTTGTCAATTTTAACAGACTTTTACGCTCTTTATGAGGACAGAACCAATCAGGATGAGTTTGACATGGAAATGCCAAGGTTTCTTCAGTTGGCATAACAATAGTCCTTACATCATATTCATTTACATGAATGTGGTAAAATGAAGATCATTTTTGTGCTGACTGAAGAAACTTTAAGTACTATGTTAATATTGTAAAATACTGATGGATGCTTACATGTGTACATACATACATACATACATACATACATACACACACACACACACACACACACACACACACACACACACACACACATATACATACATATCACATTTCACAAATCCAACATCTGTGCACAACAGATGAATATGCTTGTCGGATCATACCTTATATTGTGCCATTTTTCTGTGTTATTCATCCTATCTTAAATCCAGTATAAGATTATGAAATAATGTATGTGACAATCAAAAAATTGTGGTGCATTTGCTATGACCACTGTGGTTATGTAGTAATGTAAGACCTAGAAAAACTGGCAGAGTGTTCTGAAGCAGCATCACAATTGGCAATGCAGCCAACATATAGACTGTGAGTAAAACATCACTTGCATATTGTGTGCAATTATTGGTTGTGTATGCAGTGTACTATGTTGTCTGTGTTTGACTGCACAGTGAGTTTCTTAATCCTCTGTATTTACTGTGACATTAATAAAATTTCTTTATCCATGTTTCAGATCCACACAAGAAGTCCCTGCAACTACTGTTAGAAACACCCAACTCCAAAACAGATCGTAAGCTAGGGCTTATTTTGGAACATACATTACAGCCTTTCTATGGAATAAAGGCACAGCTTAACTCACCATGGAAACAGTTAACTGGTGAATGTAAGTCATAACAATTTGACTAAACTTTACTTTTCTGTGCTGAGGTGCATTACTTTTTTATTGCCCTCTGTTTGATGTATATCTTTGGTGTGTGACATTATCAGTGGAAAGAAACTTGTTCTTCCATTTCTGCATACTTCATTTTTAAAGACGTGCTGCACAATCTCTGTTTTGTTTCCCAAAAAATGCTATGTATTTCATAATTGAATCTTCTTTTCTTTCCAAATAAGATTTTTGTTTTACACAAAGGGTGCACTAAAATTTAAATGTCCAGCCATATTGGGAAACTTAATAATAAAATGTTGAATAATTTATGCATATGATAACAAGTATTTGATGATACACAACTGTCCATATGTTCAGCATGTTATTAAAAAATACAACTAAATTATATTTTCTTATGACTCTAAATATTTGTTTATGATTCTGGTTACTGGCCCCTAATCACATGCACCAGATTCGTCAGAATTAATGAATGTAATTCAGTAGCCTCATGTTCAAGTGTGACTGTAACATATGCATGTCAGGGTAGAGTTTAATCCATGACCTACAGAGTACAGAATTACTGACATTGTTATTTTTTCAGTGGCTTTCACTGATTCAGACAAAGAAATTTCACTCTTGGCCAAGCTGCTGAATGATGCTGATGAATACTCCGTAAAACTGGGGGCATCTCTGACTGGTGATGCAAACCATGCCACCTACCGACCTCTTCTGGAGTATAAGACACCACAGCAAAAGGCCAGCCTTGTTGTTCAAAAGGGTGTAAAGGGACAACCAGAGAAACTCACACAAAAATATGGTGTTGAAGGTGTGATGAAACAGAATTATTTAGAGTCAGTTTTATAGAACTTGATTTTAATTTAAATAATTAACAATTGTTCCACAAAATATTTTCTTTTTTCTAAAAATCTGAGAATCTTATGCAAACAGATTCTGTATCCTAGTTCAGTGGCACACACACTTTTGTGTTTTACCATGAGGTTAAATAGTGCTGAGTTACATCAAGACTCCTGTTCTGTCTGGATAAAAATGTAAACGTGTTTTTTTGTGATCAGTAATTAATAGCTTACATGATTTGAGAAATGAAGAGACATCATAGTAGCAAACACTTACAATCAGCACATAAAATTACCCCATCATTTTGGAGTGATTTAGCAACAAAGCCAAAAAGTGCATGTCTTGCCTCATTATTCAGCCAATCACACAGTTAAACACAGTGAAAATCAGAGTCATGTTTGATTTCAGTTTCAATTTCGTACTGTTGCTAATCACAAGTTATAAAGTAAATGAAAAATCTAAAAGGATTTCTAGTTGTAACATAGATGAGAAAGGAAGAACATTGGTAATTTTAGTGTAAGTTAAAAATGAAAATAGTTGTAAGATAGTAATGTGTCTAGTTCCAGTGAAAAATACGTAACTCTCATTAAGTAGCATCTGGATAGGAATTCTTCTCAGAATTTTAGACTCATGAAGAAGAAGGCATTATCTTCCATTGATAGGTCTGTAACCTGATACTGATTACCCAGTAACACAGCATCATGTCTCAGAAGAAGGAAAGCCAGAATAGATTAACCTGCAGATTCTCAGAAATCCGTAGGACACTGGCTGAAAATTCTGTGTTAGTCTTTCTAGAACTGTCATTTCATAACTGTGTACTATTCCATAAACTACTTATTTTTGTGTTTAGGTTCTGTTTCTGTGGATAAGTCTTCAAATTCTAGACAGTTCACTTTCAATGATGTGGTCCTGAAGACTCCTAATGGTAAGTACATCTACATTTGTGAACAAAACTTGCTGTTGCCTTAGAATACAGTGTCGGGTCAGTAAACTGTTGCGAGAGTGACAAAGAAGTTGAAATTCTTACAGGATATACAGATATTTTTAGTGTGGTGTTGTATAAGATTTGGCAGATGTGAAACTGCCTTTATTTCTTAACAGGACAATACAAAGTGGATGGTGTTGTTGTTAGTCTGGATGCAGGAAGGGAAGTCAACACTGATCTTAAGGTGACATATGGAGAACAGCATGTTATCCTGAAGTCATTTTTCAAGAGACCTTCCCCCTCAGACATTCATGTCAATATTTTTCTTGATCCATCTGAATACCGAGACTTTGGAGTCAACCTTATCTGGGACTACAAGAGAGACAAGAATAATGTGAGTATGTGTGCATGATTTATATAAACTCTGTTAAGGTTAAAAAAGTCTGATATTTTATTTATTCTCTGGGAGACATTTGTGCATTGAATGTATTTTACATAGCTGAAAATCAAAACAGATTCACCTCAATTAAAGTAATCAATGCAAATAGTTAAAAGATTTTACATTGTATTATTGTGATAATATCTGGTGACTCAAATTAATGTTTGTACAGTCAACACAACATGAGTTTATTAGTAGTACTTAATACGGGCTACATTTTTTGGTGTCACCACATCAATACTGACACATGCAAGCACATGTGCATGTACACACCTCACATCCATAATGCAGTGAAATTTTCCATTATGCTTCCCATCAACAGAAAATCATTACACCTGTCGAATCAGGTGATTTTAGAAATAATTCATGTCAAAAAATTTGGCCACTTGCTCCATTGAGTCACAGTGATCTCTTGTCTCTGGATTTTGTTATAGGCTTTCAGTGAAAATTAAGCTCCCATTTTAAAAACATGTTTGTTCATTCTTTACTCCTAACCTCATTTGTTTCCTTTATTAGCTGGAAAATTCCTTGGTTGTGGCTCATGGAACGGACACCACTAGCAAAGAAGCACGTGTGACATTGCACCAGCAGGCCCACTACCGTTATGACAACATCAACAGTTTTGAATTTTCCACTAAGAATGCAGGTGAGTGTTTTGAAAATGTGTTAATCTCTTAACATACCCCACAGGTTAAAAATCACGTGGATTCAGATCTAGTGAAGAGGGAGGCCTCAGTTCCCCCCATATTACTTTCACCAAGAACACTCTGTAAACAGCACAGAAAACTGTTTGCAGTGTTGCTGTTGGACTGTCTTGGTGAAGAACGGTGCAGGTTCTCTTAAACTGTTTGTGTGTTCAAAGAATGGTACAAGGATGTGTGTTAAATGTCAGTGTGAATGTATGATCTCAGAAAGAAGGAACTGGCCCAATATGCATAGTTGCACTTGTAGGTCAACTCACACTAACTTTGATACTGTGTAATGGCTCTTTGTGGATTAACATGGGGTTTTATGCAGAATGGTAACTGTTATTCTGAGAGGTTCTGTAGTTATTGGCGTGAAATAAAACAAAGTGTTATTAGTGAGTAGCGTGTGTGTGGAGTCAATTTCTTCGGCATGCATCCTCTTAGATACCAGCTCAAAAAATTCAGCCATGCTTTACAATCTGCTTCATAGAATTTTTGAACTGCAGTTACCTTATGTAGATGCAAATGCAGCCCTTCTATTGCATTTTGTGCTGATGTTGCAGACACATCAGTTTTCTGTGCAAGTCAGACTGAAGGTTTTTGTGGACATGGTTTGTCTGAATCTTCTTTCATTGCCTAAAAAGGAACCTGTTGTTCCAAATATTTTTGCATATTTGTAAATTGCGTTGCTGTGTGCAAGTGGCACATTAAGAAACTTCTATCTCAGTTTGTGGTGACACCTGTAGGAAATGTATTTAGCTTTTATAGAGGCTTGCTGCTGTAATGGGATCTGTATAGCAGCTCTAGGTGATGTGCATCGACCTTACAGTTTCTCCAGTGAATGGTGTGTGAAGGAATTGGCAAGTGGCCTTGGCAATGTAACATGTGAGACCTGATGTGAAGTGATAGTACTTGGAGTCAGATAAAAAAATGGCATTGTATGATAATGTTAGGATCCTGTCCCTCCTGTTTGTACTCTCATTAGTTCCGGATGGATTTTGAAAGAAGCTGGTTGGAATGTTGCTGATTGTATTACCGACATTAGGCTGTGGTGGTGTAGGGTTAAGTTAGAGGGTCAGACAGTCTTGTGTTCCATGCTTTGTACATCTAGTATGCATTTTTGTGCGTGACTTCTCCTTCCATTATAGCAATTACTCTAAACTTTTTACATGTTTTTAATAACGTGCCTGCGGCATGGCCACCATGCCAAACTTCTGCCTGCAATGTCAGAGTTTACTTTTATACTCTGAAGGCTGAAACAGCATGGTCCTCTGAATTACTGGTAAATTTCTACCCAAACACATGTTGTCACATCCCGTTGCAGTGTTATGCATGATACACATGATTTGAAATTTCCTGCCTGGCTCTTGATATCCGAAATATGAAAGTACTGTTGAGGGTCAAAGTGGATTTCATATGTCGCAGAAAGGATGAATAAATGAAACTAAAATTGTCATTTCTTAGATTATTTTATGAACTATGAGGAAGACAAATACATAAAATGCTGAAGTCATTTATGTGGAAATTGACCAGCATCCTCAAATTTTAAGCCAGTATTCCTAATAACTGTATTAATAAGATCTGGTTCATCCTGAAAGCTTCTGTGTATTTTTTTTGTCCTTTTTCTGCATTTACAGGCAAACAGTTTTATTCCACAAAGTGTAGGAATTTCTCACCAAAGCTCAAAGCTTTGTTTAATTTAGCACTATTCTGTGATGAATGTGAGTGTATCCTTCATGACTTGTAAAAGTGGAGGAGTTTTATTAAAATTTCTTCCTATATGTGTATTAATTTTTTGCATTTTTATCATGCAGTGTCCTACCCTCTACTGGGTATTGTTGGGAAGTTTGATGGTGTTGTAACTCACAAGAGTCTCGATGTTGATATTGAAGCAAGTTATGATAAACACAAGTTCGAATCTGGGCTTAGTGCAAAGACAGGGGTAAAAAATCCTGGTGATTATGAAGTGGAATTTGATGTAAGTAACATTAATAATTCATGCCATTACAGCTACTCTGAACCATACTGCAATTATAAGTTATGCATTTGATAACATTTCTCACCACATACACCTTTATCTGTAGTTGCACGCAGAATTTGTGACTGAAAGGAATCAGAAGATTTCACATGGATGATATGTGCATCCACAATAGTTGGTGCCTAATGTAAAGTCATTGTGTTCATATAACCTGGTGGTGTATGAAGAAGAAAACCTTTTACTGAATACATTCTCTTTTGTAAATGTTAATATTCTCTTTAGTACCGAGACTAATGCTCACACAGCATTCCCCACTTACTGTGGAACCTGCAGTGATGTCATGTCGCTGGATTGCAATTAACTGGTAATATCTACCGTAATATTTGAAATTATTTGCTGTAACTCATTGTATATTATAGCAGGTGCTGGAAATGATCTTTTTTGGCTGTCAGGCATGCTTGACATCTCATGAAATATCTCTGAATAACTGATGTTCTGAGTCATGAAGTTGAAAATACTGCATGCACCATGTTTATATTAATTTTTACTTTCGTATGTGGATTATTCTGGTAAACAAAATTGTCTGTCAAACTTTCCTATAGACAGTAACGACATAAAGGTAAATCAGGTGAATGAGCAAGCCACAGAAGGCTACTAATTATTCAGTGACAAAAAATGCTGCATAATACAGTCACTGAATTCTTTGTTGTGTGGGCTGTTGCAACATCATGCTGCAAGACTGATTATTTATTTTCTTCACTGTTTTCGTTTTGAAAAAGGTTGGAAGAATTTGTGTGATATGAGGTTGTTGTGGCATTGTTGAAGAAGGTTCCGGCCTTCTTGAAGTTTACATCATGTTACCTGTCAAAGAGTTAGACATTTCATGGTAGGAATAGGCATAGTGCCTTTATGTTCTTGGATTGCTTGATGCTGAGAATGGAGACACTGTGCTTCTCTGAAAAGTCTGTTACCACTATATGCAGGAAAAATCCCAGAAAACTTAAAACTTTGTGTTGTACTTTGAACATATGACACATTTGAAGTTCTTACATTATTCTACTTTAGGTGCACTTTGTAGCTGAAAACAAAAAATAAAAAAGTGAAAGTGTATACTTGTCTGTATGTCTTTGTGTTTGTGCATTTCTGTTTTTTCATTTAACTTACTGGTACAGGAGATACACAGTAGGAAAGCTAATGCTACATATAAAATAAACTGATATAATGTATGAAGTTTATGAATTGTTTCTGGTTTAATAGAATATTAGGTTAGATTTGATTTGATCGTTTCAGCTACCAGATTTTATAGATTTGATTATGGTATGCTTTGTCATTCAAACGATTATGTTGCCAAGCAGGCATTTTAAGTCTGCCAGTAGACCTCCTTTTTCTTTATATGATTTTGTTGGACTGATTACATGCTTGTTTCACTTTGGATCTTCTCTGTGCTCTACCTTTCATGGATAATAAGCAACATGCAGACATGTAACAGATTGACCACTACTATACTGGCAGCTCGTTAGCTGCACAACATGTAATGATGCCAGCTTAGTCTCAACATTATTATGTCATTTTAGAACCACATGCTAGCCTTGGGTCCACCCAAAGCATACAGAAACAGATGTGCTGTAGTGATGGGACTGGGCATTATTACACAGATGTGGTACAAAACCATTAAATCATAATATAGACACAATGTAAAACAGTACTCCAAAAATTGATAAAATTGTTTATATAAAAATTATGTATATCAAAACCTCTGCAACATTTCAATACCTTGTTGGTGGTTGTTTCTATTCATTCAGTAAACAGAGGATTTCATTTTGGTAAGCTGAGCTAATTTTCCTATTTTGTGTGCTGAAGTTGGTTTATAATACCTCTCTTGTATATTTTGTGAGACGCCTGTAACTTTTTTGTGTGCAACTAATTATCACAGGTAACTAAGCAGTAAATACAAACGTTTCTTTATGTTCGTGACTGAAAGAGATATTTAAGTGGTAGGTTGCAAGCTTTTCTATTATGTAAAGGTAAAGGTAAAGCAATCCCGTTACAGGCCTGGACAGCCCGTGAGGGTTCCAGGAGGTTGAGGCTCCAAGATTTCAAGGTAGTCAGCACATGAAGGTGGTAAGGTTGTCAGCCCTATGCACCAGCCGCCTTTACCTCCCCAGGAAATATTCCTGGTACTCATTTCTGTTAGAGGGTGAGTCGACCCCAGGGCGATAGTGTGGCCAGAAGGATTATGTCGATAAAAAATTCCAGTGACACCATCGGGAATCGAACCCGTGACCTGCTGGCTTGTAGTGCAGTGCCTCAACCAACTGCACTACCACATGCCCCTTTGTATTATGTACCTATATGATATTAATGTTGGAAGGTTTGTGTAATATTGTAAGGGCCATTGATATTAATATTTTTGATCATGATTAAAAATAAGTTTTCCGCAATTTTTTGTACCCAGATGGTATGTTGGAATGATTTTATACAAGAAACATGATTGTCATCTTTACTAATTTGTAATATATGCTTTTCAGGCCAAGGTTCTTGATAACAGTATAGAATTTGAAACAAAACGTGAAGTCATATCTCCTGATCAGTCCAAGTTCATTACTGAATTAGAGGTGAAGCCTGGTGGAAAGTATGAGTTGGTGGCTGAAGTCACACACCGCTTTGAAAGGGGTGACATCAATTTTCAGGTTGATACTGTGGTTAAGGTTCATGGACAGCCTAATGACTACAAGTATGTATAATTACTAGTAATTTTTAAACTGAGATGTTGCTGCTGAAATTTATTTTAAAACGTATTGTGGACTACATTTAAATTCACTATTTTGGAGTAAGTTTTTGTTACAGCTGTGTAAAATATTTCACAACAGTAACAAACAGCATATGGTACTTACTGTAAACATATACAGTAACTGTATATGCCATTTCAATTTGTGAAGATTTTGTATTTTGAGAAATTCATTATTTTTCTAGTAAATCAATGATCTCTCTTTAATAAATTCATGCTTCTCTGATTTCAAGTGAAACCAATGTGTATTTCAGGTTTGATTCTGGGCTGGTGCTAAATCAGCATCTGTTTGATACACATTACAAGGCTTCAGTTGGCAACACTGATTATGTTGAAGTCAGTGCCAAGTACAATAGGGCTAGCGCAAATCCATCTGGAAATGCCAAGGTAAAGGTTTCATTATTTATGACTTTGAGACAGTGATAAAATGAGTGGCTTGATTTCAGTACAATAACAGTTATGAGGAGATAACAATTTGATTTTCAGAACTGAATATGGCACATTAAACGAGATGAGAATTTATAACTGACATACATATCAGTGTTGACTCCCAGAATATGAAATAATTGTGTAGTAGCAATAGTATACAGTAGTAACAGTATGGTTTCATTAGTATGCCAGTGCATATAAATGGTTTATCATTTTGCCTCAGTGGTCTAACTTGCATTCCTTGTGTGATGTTGTGGTGAATAACTTGTATTGCTGTGGTTAATATTGTTACACATGTTCTGTTGAACAGGTGTTCCTCAAGGACTATTTATCTGGAAGTGGCCAATTCAAATACTCTGGTGGTAAAGGTAGTGCTACCTTTAATATAGATATTCCAAAGATTGACCGAAAGATCAAAGGCACTGGAGACCTTCAGATTACAGGATCTCAGAACGTTGCAACTGTTGATATCTTTTACAATGCAGACAAGGACCAAAATCAAAAGATTCATTTCAAGACTGATACAGACCTCAAGAAAGATTCTGTCAGTTCTAAGTAAGTTCAGTTAGTTACAAAACTGACAGTATTGTTAAATTCATGGTAAATATTATGCAAGATTATTTATAAACCAGAGGTTACCTATCACAATAATAATGCCCTTTCATTACACCCTTATGGACTAAATGTATCAGAGTGTATTTGGCGACTGATATGTAATTGACTACATGTTTTGTCTCATATAGTCGATTACGTATCAGTCATAACGTACTGTCTGATATAATTAACCAATAAAGCTGTGTTGGAAGGGAATTGTTTGTGTGATAGTTAATGGTTAGTAGCATAGTAGAATGTAACAATTGGAAGTTAATGGTTAGTAGCGTAGTAAAATGTAGCAGTTGAAAGTAATTCTACAAGGTTTGTTTATAGAGCCATATTGAGGTTCTGTTGCTTCAAAAATGTGTGGGATTATGTAAACGTGAAATTTAAACAATCCGGTTTTATTTTCGTTGAAACGTTTATTATGAAGAGGCCTACAAGTATATAAACATTGTAGATGAACCATAAATTTTTGCATTAACATGCATTTTTTGTGCAGTGTTTTAAACCAGTCCTTTCTGTTCTCCTGCCTAAGGTATTAATGTTTCCATTGTCTTGGACCACTTAGCCCCTGAAGATGGAGGTAGAAAGCTCATTCAAAATGTTAGTAGATATTTACTGGTCAACATGGCATCATGTCTCAGAAGATTTAATCTGCATCAACCTAGCTGTGAGAACCTAAGATCCCATATTGCCATATTTACTTATATTTACAGTCTGATGAATATGCAGGGCTTGTATATAGAAGTTTATATAGTACTTCTGGTAAATAATAATGGATGAAGCTGCAGATTTTTGTCTGAAAGTTAGTACAGTTTTATAAAAATAATTAAAAGAATGACAATTATTTTATTTGTGGTAACCAGTTAATTCAGATAGTGATGGGAAATACTTAAAATAATTTTATATTTATACGTATATATCAAAGAGAAATTATATAAAACAAATGCCTCCATCTGGCTTAATAAAATGTGTAACAAGATTTTTAGGATCAGTACCAGCACCACATTTTAATATTTTAATCTTTTATGTAATGATACGATGTGTACCTCTGTGATGACGGTGAATACACCAAAACATGTTGGAGGAGTAGAATAGACTGGTATAAATTATATACTATAATTTGTGCATTTGGTTGGTTTTTAATTATAAAAAATGTTTTACATTACTATGGAATCTAGCATAATTATAACAAACAGTCATATGATGTTAGAACTTAATTTCTGCAGGAATACACTTGTTGTTGTGAATTACAAAACCGAATTCAGTGTTAAGGGACAGCTAATAGACAAACTTGATAACGGACAGCTGAAGGGAGAATTTGACCTAACTCTCCCAACTGGGCACCACTTCACTGGCAAGGTGAGTAGTGCTGGTATCTCATGTTTGATGTTGAGATATGTATTTAAGGTGGCAGGGAGGACAAACAGGCAGTTGGACATTTCTCCATTATGTGAGGCTTTTCCAAATTACACCTGTTTGGGAATTGTTTTTGGTGAAGGAGTAGATGCCATTGAAACCATTCATGATGAGTGTTTGAGTAAACATCCATTGACACACGAGTTGATCAATCACCTCTGCAAAGCATTCTGTTGCTTACTGCTGGGATGATGGCACCAGCGTGATCTGGACATGTTTATGTGACTGAGGCTTTGTGTTGTGTGAAATTTTAGGCTTTTGCAGCAGGGCAGTTCAGGTAGTTGTTTCTTCTAGGATATGGTGCCATGTCACTGGGCGATTGATACCCAAAGTTTCAACACCACTATGCTGTCCTCAAAATGTCAGGCATCTATCACACAGTAACATGGTACCATATCCCAGAAGAACGAAGACTTCAACCTTACATTACTTTCCTGAGCGGACTGAACATGTGGACATCTCATGTGAATGGTCTGAACTCTGTGGAGGATGGTCCAACTTGTACCACTACATGGAGCGCAGTATCTTCTATACAGTATAAGCCACTGGGGGATGGATGTTTATGAACGGATCACCCCTGTTGAGCATGCTTGGATACTTGCTTTTTATGGCAGTGCACTGCAGTTGTGCCGTGCCTTGATAGTTACATCTGGGTACTGATTGACAGCTCTTTGGTTTTGTTTGGTGTATTATGCACCTGGAATTGCCAGTATTTAACAATGCAACAGTGTTCCTGTTTGCTTTGTCATGTTCACGCTGTTGCACAGCTTGTAGTTGATTGCTGGTGTCTCATGCATGTAGACATGTGATCCACTTGTGATTTGCTGTACCCACCAGCAGTGCTGTGAACAGCATTCATTTGAGTAATATATATGTAAGGATCATAGAACAGATTAACATAAACACAAGCATGACAGAAAATCGTGGCTTATGAGATTCTGTTTATTTCCATCAAGCTTACCTACTAGCGACTGTGTTGAGTCTTGGCATGTCACCCCAAATGGTAGTGTCAGTACTGCACTTGTCGACAGTGGGCAAAGTATTGAGTGACCTATTAACTGCTCTCTTGTAATTTTTCTGTCATTTATTTAAAATCCTGTAAGATCTGTTGAACACAACATATATTTGTTATGAAGAACTGACAGCTGTTGGTTCTTTATAACAAATATATGTTTTATTTGACAGATACTAGTGGTTTTTATATAACTAGTACAGTGTAATCAGTCACATTAAAATAATTCTTACCAGTCAAGTTTACATACACCATTGAAAGAATTTAAAGGAGAAAATGTACAACTGCAATGCTAATATTTATTTCAGCCAACATTGCTTTTGCAGTAACTTCATTCCAGGCTATGCTATGTAGCTGTTGGTTCCGTGTAACAAATACATGTTCTGTGTGATGGATACTTACTTATTTTTATATAATTATCACAAAGGGATGAGTCATGTTAAGATAATGTCATTTATTTATTGCACCAACTGTCATATTTATTCCAGGTGGATCGAACCCTTCATTTGAGGCCTACTAACAGTGAAGGTGATGTAAAACTAGAACTGACAGCACAGACATCAGCTGCCAGTGAGCCAGCCAAAGTTACTTTTGAATTTGCTGCCAAAAACGTTGATACCAAACAGTTCTCATTTGATGGACAGTCTAAACTTGCTTATTATTCACCAGGTGGTAAAGATGTGGCTATTATTGTTGCTGCAACAAACATCCCACAACGGGAACAGAGAGTAATCAAGGCACAGGCGAGTAAAAATACAACCGGACCGTCATCAGACAACAAAACAAAATAACAATCTTGTTTAAAAATGCATAGAAGGATGAGTTTAAACATCATTTTACCCCTGATAGTATGGGACGAGGGTCTTTGAATGGTCTGGCCAGGCACTCAGATTTTAACTAAGAATTTTAATTGGCAGTAGTATCGGTATTCCTAATGAATGTGTATGTATGTCTTCAGAACTATACCTGCTGCCAGTTCAGTTTAGAGTCACACATGCATGTGCCAATATACTGCCCTGTAAACATTGACAGTGCCATAATCCTTGTGAGTTAGCCTGTGTTTATGTGACATTTATAATGGGGATTGATGTCAAGTATAAGAGCCTGATTTTAAGACATGAAGTAGTGCGTTAACCTGTGTGTATATTCATATATAGATATAGTTCATTGTACATAAAATCTGCAACAGATAATAGTGGAATGCCTACTTAATATTTATCAGTATGGGAGGAGTAGCTGTGTTATTGAACATTAAATTGAAGAAAACGTTAATTGGAGGAAATTTGATATTCATGTAATATTAAGGTAACAAAAATCTAACAATAAATATCAGAAATTCTTAAATGAAGGCATGTTAAGCATGGTTTCACACTAACTGAACTATGAATTGAATGGTAAATGAAGAATATAATGTGTGAGTAATTTGTTATGTATGTTTCTTGATTGTTGTTTTGGGTATTTGGTTTCAGATATTTGCTACTACATTTTATTTTTAGTATATTCAATTTCTGGTATTTTATTAGAGTTATAGAACGATTACTTGTGCCTCAGTAGAGTGAAGAGTATGTTTTCATAAAAAAAAATAAATGTTTCAGGCAGCACTGCAAGGTTCACTGATTGGCGAGCCTGTCCGCGTAGAATTCAATTCTGACATTTATGAGTCACACATCACTTACAAGGGACATGGTAGCTATGGTACTTTGACCACAGTGGATCTGTCTGGAAAAGTAAGCAGGAGTCTGCAGCGTCATAAGAACTTCTACATAGGACCATTCTCTTTGGATAATGAGATTGAATTAAAGTTGCCAATTGAAAAATTTAAACACATCAAGGACACAATTGCTCTTAATGGAAAAATTGAAGAGAAGAAATTACAGGTAGGTATTTTACAGTATCAGACGTATGTAGTGATGTAATGCACGAGAAAATGTAATTGACTGTGGGCCTGACAGGACAGAACTACAGAGTTAAAATTATTAAAATATTATGCATAGTACTAGGATTGTATTTTGGATGTATATGACCGAAGCAGTTGGTGTGTGTTAAGATACATTCTTTCTACATGAGGCATCTGAGAGCCTGAGTGCCCCCTCCCCCTGAAATGTTCCACCAAGTTTGGAATTTTCTTATGATTACTAGACGTACATTAGCCATTGTAGTCTACTCAGACCAAACCTGACCAATAAAAAATGGAAGAGTGCATGGGAACTATCAGGAAATAGGCACAGGAGAGGAGAGGAGAGGAGAGGAGAGTAATATGGGGTAGAGTGTCAGGTGAGGGTATCCATAGTCTGACTTTGCACTGACACTTCTGCAAATAATCAACAAAGGCTAATTCTGCTGAAAATATATATTGTAGGGTAGCTGTATCATTATGTATTTAGGCATTATTGTTAATTAATGTTAGACTGCAAGACATTTGGTAATTATTTTACACTAGCGCCAACCTTATTGTTGAAGACTGAAAGTGGTGGAACAGGCATGGCTAATTTAGAACAAAAAACAGTGCTTTGAAGGACATTAGTGAGATTTGGTAGTGTTTTCTTATTCACACAAAGGTAAAAGGGCCTTTGGTTTTCCAAGGAGCAGAACTGTACTTTCACCCAAATCTGATTAGATGTGTGCTCTTCTGGGATATTGCATGGCATCGTGTGATAATTGTTTACGATTGTTGCAATTACCACACAATGCCATGTAATATCCCAGAAGAGCACAGGTCTCATTAACATCGCAGCAGAAGCCTGAAATCAAGCAAATCTGGTTAGTATTAACTCATCTAAATGTGTTTATTACAAATATAAAAGTAATGTCCTTATATGATATAAAAAAGAGCTGTTATAATTGCCTACATTAGCCATTCACAAATATAACTTGTCTGGAGTGGGTATGGTGTATTTGGTGCAGTGACTAGGCTATGGACTGGACCATCCTGGTTTTGAATCCCAGCAGGGACAAGTGATTTTTCGCTTGTCCAAAATGTTGGCTCCAAGGCTTAGCCAGCCTCCTGTTCAGTGGGTTCCGGGGTCTCTATCCTGAGGGGTAAAATGAAGTAGCCAGGGCATGTGGGTGATCACGTACCTCCATTTAGTGTTGAGGGTTGAGAGTGATTGAAGCCATACCTCCCCCTCCCCCTATATGCTTTAATTGCGTATACAGGGACAAATTTACTTTCTGCCTTATGCACAGGGGTATATGAAATAAATCAAGTTGTCAGAAATTTTATGTTCTATATCACATGTTTTGAAATAATGTTGGATTTTTGAGCAAAAGCATATCCTTTTTGACAGTAGGCTTATGTTCTTCTTCTTTTGCATCTTAAAACTGTACTTTCTGTGGTATAGTATTTTCTCCAGATGTGGTTGAGTGCCTATATATGTAATATAACACAAGGTAGAATATGTAGATTGGTATAAATTAAGTTACAGACCAGCAACAAGCACATGGCTCTCAGGCTAAGAAATTCTTAGGTGGTGAATAATTGTGTGAGTGAGTAACCATTTATGACAGAGACAGATTCTTTTCTGTTTGTTTCACAGTTAACTTACACTGAAGTGTTTGTTGTGGATGATGAGATATCCAAAGTGTCTGTGGAATTAGACAATGAGGTTGAGAAAGGAAGTAACAAGTTGGTTGTGGCTTTCCCCGGTAGTGAACCAAAGACATACTCTAGTAGCTGGTACTTCAACTATGATGACTTCAAGACAAAAGGTAATAAAACTTTTGTTATAATGGATAACAATTGAATTAGTTCTATATATAGTGACTCTCAAGTCCATAATATTTTATATTTGATGTCACTGCTATGAGTATAATCTGAAGGGTGATGCCTACGTAATTTGTCTTTATATTGTGTTTCCTGTTGGGTATAGTATCTGTAATGACAACATTATTCAGTCTGGCAAAATTGTTTTATTTATTAACAAAACTGACAAAGCTGCATGTTTTGGCTAATTACACGCCATCCTTAGGCTACAGGTAATTAAAAAAGTAATGTACGACATGTACAATAAATTACATTGTGAGGTAAAATCAAGATTGAGCACAATATTCTATGTAGGATGGCTTAATATAGCTCTGATTCTCTTGGTAATTTCGTTGTTAAAATATGTTGAAGATAAAATTAAAATCAAGAATTTTTTATGATCCCCGTTGTTCTAGTTGCAGAGCATTGTTCTTGCATAGGAGGCCTCATTGATTATTATGTTGGCCCTTGGTATTTATGATGGTGTCTAATTGGTATAGGGTTTTCCATGTGTAAGGCACTTTCACTTTCTCTTTCACCATTGTGTGGTTTACTGACTGGAAACTGGGTTCTTTATACAGATGGAGGCACCCAGCACAATGTCCCAGAAGGGGACAGTCTTTAAGTGCATGGTATTTAGCCGGTAGAAAATGAAATAATGTCCAGACTCTCATGGCTGTATATTGTCAGTTTTTTTGTTTTCTGTTTCAGTGCTTGCTGAACAGAATTAAAATGTCTAATTCTATCACTAATGAATATCTTTCCTGCAGCTAGAATTTACTGAACATATAATTTTTATTAGGGGAGTTTGTATTTGTAGTAACAACACATTTATGCATTCTGCAATATGTTTGCACTCTTATAAGTTAACCACCTATGCTAAAAACTGTAATTATGTCTCCCATACTATAAATACTTCAGCTTAATGCCCCATCTAGATTCTTGTCTTCCTTGTAGTTGCTATGCAACTGTGACCAGCCTTGTAGTGCAGAAAACTGTCTGTGCTGTTGCACCTTCCTTGCAACGAGTTTGTGTGGTCATATGTTTTAATCTGACTGACTTATATGAATGATTTAAGTTGTCCTGTTTTGGGATGTTGCATGGTGCAGGTTGGTAGTTTGTTACTGATGTGTTGGGACAGCCTAACAGTCCCATCTTCAAGGGTCAGGCAAGAAGACAGTCTGTCCCAAAATATTGGTCGCCAAATAACCAACCTACACCACATGACATCCCAGAAGAGTGAAGGATTCAACTGCACTGCTGTGAAAGCCTGAAATCTGACATGTTACAAACTGTTTTTAAAATGAGTTGAGTGTAAGTTCAGGTGTTTGCAAATGAAAAAGGTAACATTAACAAAATCTAGGAGGCATAATGCCTTTTATGATGTACTGTGAATTTCTGGTTGATAAATGAAATGCGTGATTTACAGCAGTTTGAATTCTGTAGTGAAATTGAAACTTGTTTGTTCTAAATCTTTTCCATTATTAGCATACTTCAGAGTAATGCCAAATCCCTTGCAAGAGAACAGTTAACAGTATCAGAAAATAAAACAAGGTTTTTAAAAATGTTGATAGTTTTTGGTCTAAAGTGCTGTACAGAGTATACAGCATCACATCCAAGGAGACAGCCAGGCTTATTATTTGCCACCACAGGAAACTCAAATCTGATATTCTTGAATAGAGTTCCTTATAAGTAAATGTTGAAAGTACAGTGCATTTCCAGTTGCCTGTGTACAGATTATTTGATTTGCAGATTCTTTGTTCAGTTTTAACTTTCATCGCTTACTGTATGTACTTTGAACATCCACAGGCAAGGGCAGTAGGGGAATTCTGAACATCTTGATTCTGTTCCTTTGGAGTCTTAATGCGTTCTAGAAAAACTTATTTTTGTGTTATGAAGAACTGTGAAATTCACCTATCCCTAAATCTTGATCATATTTCTTCTGGGTAAATCCAGTATTACTGACTGTTTGTTGACACACTGCCCCTTGCACAAAACATGATGATTGAACAAATCCTGTAAGTTTCAAGATACTAAAGTGTGAATGCCTGTAAGCAAGACAGTATGTATTCTTGCTACGTTCTTAGTAAATTATTCTGTCCACAGACTTGCTCAAGGGTGGGTTTTCATATAATGGCAACCTGATTTCTAAGCTGTCAGTTGATGTGAATGGCAAAAAGGATTTGACTGACATTAATCTCCATGCTACTGTGCAGACACTACATGAAGCACTGAAGAATGTTGAACTGTCTTTGAAGAATAAGGTGCGTAGCATTTCTGACATTTCTGTTAGCCTGAAGGTAAACTTGGCACTATATGTGTGCTGGTCTTCTGTTATGTGAACTTTACTTTAAACACACTCAGTTTATGCTAAATTTTATATTTTATATTGTGATACTGATCTTGGTTTAAACTCATTCAGTTTGTGGGATATTTGTGTGGGAAGATTTCTTCTTTTTCAAGAATGTTGTTTTAATTTGTGTGGGCAAACCTCTTGTGTTACACAGACCGTGGTTTAATCTTGTTCAGTTTATACAAGATTTGGGTAGCTAAACGTTTTTGTTAAAGGGATGTTATTTAAACCTGCCCAGTGTATTTGAGATTTATATGTCTGTTGAATTCATATGAGGCCTGTATGGGTAAACTGCTACTAGTGCTTTCTTAACTTCAAAACCTGTTAATTTTTTGTATTATGTACACCTCAATTATCTTTTCTGTTCTAAAGAAGAAATTTATGCATCAAGCAACATTTGTAAATGATTCAGTTTCATGATACTGTAGGTTGAATGAATTCCTGTACACACACAAAAATAAAACAAATTTTGATGGAAATTGTTCCAAATTTTCTTACAGTTGTGTAGAACATGGTGTTATAACTCAGAGCATTACAATCTAAATTTTTACTACTGTTAAAACCTCATATCTCATTACAATCCATTTCAAACTTCATACAGTTTGATGGTGGTCTGCAAAGTGATGGATTTGAACCTGAGTGTAGATATGCCCTAAAGAGAGTAAATTCAGCTCTGGGGTACTCCGACTTGACTAAATAAATTTTAAACTGAATGACAAAGAACCTTAAATTGAGAAGCCATAAGATGAATTCAAATGTATAACATTTCAGATCCAGGTTGTCAGTTTCTTCATTGTGTGCTGTTCTCTGTTCAGTACACAGCGGAGTAAAGATCCTATATTCTAAGTAGGGGAAGGATACCTAGTGACAATGTGGCTAAGAATCTACTAGAAAACTTTAATAGTTAATTATTTTGAGGTATTCCAGGGCTCCAACTCTTGTTCCAGTTAATGTATGACCACCTGCTCCTTCTCTTTCTTGGCTGTGCAGAACTTCATCATGCAATTTGCTTGGAGTACGTAGCATATAAGAACAATTTTCACAGTGTTGCAGATATTGGGTTTTTTTTTCATGTAATACTGCAGGCAGTCATAAAAGTTTCCTCCTTACAGTGTAAGATGGAGTAAACAGGTGCCTCCAAAATACTGCTAAAAAGACAGTACAGTGTCATAACCTGGAAGACCAGAGTTTGAAGCGTACAAGAACTGTTTTTTATGTTTGTTAGCTTCACCATGCTGAACTCTCTGTGCCAGACTTCTGTTATTTGTGGTTATACAGAGATTGACCCCCAACACTCTGAGATATAGGGGTAAGTTTGTGGAGAATGGGTTCAAACATTGTCTGAGTACAGTCAGAACTCAGTACCCCAGAAAAATAATAAGACAGCAGAAGCACTGTATTCCGTGAGTCTAGACAGAAGATGTATGCATATGTTCATCAGTCTAAATCAGAGTAAATGCATATGTATGTGTTTAGTGTAAGTGTGTGTATGCATGTGTATATCAACCCATCCTGGACTCAGTAAAAAGTGATTCCTTTCTTACGTTAAAGGTCAGTATGAAGTATGAAGGAACTGATGTATAAAAGAGCCCAGAAAGTGTAATGACTTTCATGGAGTATTTAGTTAAATTTATTATTACTTATAGAATATATGTTTCTCATTTTCAGTATGTTCCAGAGCCCAAGTTTGAAGGAGAAACTGATATTTCTCTCACTGTGGATGATAAGAAAGTTACAATTAACAATAAATTAACACCTGGCATTATTCCTGGTCTTCCTAATATTGACTTCACTGCCGTACATCCACAGGGCAAGAGTCGTCTTTTCTTATTTTTACAGGTTTGTGCTAATTTCTTATAACTTATTTGAACATGCAAAAATGCAACATCTCAACAAAAACAAACTGTCAAACAATATGACAAGACAGTATACCACGTTATATTATTGTGCCCAGTAATGGTGAAGTTACAATATATAAAGCAATGTGATAGAGTGTGTGCTTAACTGTGCTGTACCATATGCAAAGAAACAGGGGTAAAATTAGACAAGGAGCACTGGTATGATCATACACCAAATCAATAGAAAAGAGTCTTGAAAGTAAGGTAACCATATTTGGAATCAACAAGTGAAAACCAGCAGAACCATCCCTAACAATAAACTGAACATCATAATCTGTGATAATGAAAAAGGAACATGTCTGTTAATAGACAGTGCAACGTCAGGAGACAGAAAGAAATGTGATCAAGAAATGTGCCGAAAAGATTTTAAAATATAAAGACCTTACAATAGAAATACAGCATATGTGGAATGTAAAAACGAAAGTGATACCGGTAGTCAATAGGGGTAACTGGAACCATTTCAAAATCATTCAGAAAATATCTGAACAACATGCGTGGAAAGTGTGACATTTGGAACTTCAGAAAACAGCCTTATTGGACACTCTCCACATGCTTGAAAATGTACTAATGAAAAGTACAGAACGTTTAACATGGGAAATGGCATTACATGAACCACATATTGTAACCACAGAGTATCTACAATGTTGTGTACCCTATAAACATGGTTTGTTTCAGGTATATACTTGTAAATACCCTGTATAAGGGTGCTAAATAATACCAATTTTGCAGTTTTGGTATACAGCATAAATTGTTTGACTGATTCAATAGTAAGTTTATTGTACTCTGTTGGCTTTCTCTTTGGAGTAAGAAGGTTGAATCATTAAGCTCAGGCACAGAAACTACACTCAACAGTAAATAATTCATAGTAAACAGAACAGCAGCTAAGCAGAAATGTTCATCGGTTTATTAAATCAAAATCATCGCAGTATGTTTTTTTTTTTTCTTTTCTTCAGGATGGTAACATGCCTGAAGCCAGTAAACATGGTAACTGTGTGGTTTTCATGGGTTGATGGTTGCATTCATGTAATAAGATAACACTGTTCTGGTAGTAGTAATTACCGATTTTTTCTCAATATGTGCAGATGCATACACATGTACTTTATAGCAGACTAGTAAGAATGTATGTTCACAGCCATTGTTACTAGTGTTGAAGTGTGACAGAGTTTTGCTGATAACAGAATGATCCAAACGTTGTGCAATGTAAGATATAATAACTAAATTCTCTCCTGCTGGTATCTTTATGCAGTTCTTACACAATCACATATGTGGCAACACTCTATACTTTGAACTACAGGATACTAGTTGATAAATTATACTTACACAAACACATCCATACTGTTTAAATTAAACCAACAAATGCACAAACTTGTCAATGTTTATTGTTTCTGCAATTTTATGTAATTATTTGGTCGCATAGTATTGTGGTAGGGAAGAACTAATACTTTTTTTTTTTGTTACTGGTGCGTGGGTGCAGAACTTTTGCACCAATCTGTGTATTGTTTATGAGGTGACTTTTCAAAATAATACTTTCAGCTTTTGTTGCTTCTCTACCCATTTCACTTGCATTTTATGGTCATACAGTTTATATTTACATACCCAGGAAAATTATAATTAGTTAGTCTTTGAACAGAAAAGTCCTAACATCATGGCATTTAAAGTTAGAAGTTAAATGTCTTCTACTTTGTTTCATCAGTGGACTGATAGGTAAAGACACAAGCACTCATTCTGGTAATACAGGTTCAGAAACTATGAAAATGTTGAGGTTGTGATATGCTATTTACCTTTTGTTTTCAACAGTCAAAAAGCAAAAATGATGTATCTGGCAAAGCTGAATTGGAGTGGACTACAAATGGAGGTGGCAAATTGACTGCTAGTGGAAAAGCCAACTATGAATCTGCACAGAACTTCAAGGTGGAAGTAGATGTTGACTCACCTGCACTAAAATTGAATAAATGGCATATTTTGTTGGCCAACAAACCTGCCAAGAGTGCCAAAACTCTGCAGATCTCTGTAACAGAAGCTGAAGTATCCATCATAAGTGGCAGGTGAGTTCACATCACTGTATTGATTTATTCTTGATGACAAAAATAAGCTCACCCCTTAGAGAAAGACTGGAAGGTAGGATGACAGTATGCATTGACTATTCTGTTTTTGAATTGCATGAAGTTAAATAGTGGGCTTACAAGAGTGGCCCTGTCTAGCCACAAGGAAGTTGCTCCTGAATGAATTTCAGATGGCCTTCAGTAATACATTGTATGTGGCTCTAAAGGAAAGAAACCCAATATTTTTGCAGGGACAACTATGCTAAATCCATTTCTTGAGCTAGTTTATTGCAAAAATTTAATGTCTTAGACATTACATTTATTTCACTTTCTTTTCATTGGAAGTTTTAATTGAGGGCTTGTGTTTGTATTTGAATCAGCATTACTTTTACATATTATATCCCTGTTTATCACTATGATTTAAAGGATTACACATGAGAAAATGTTATGAAAAATGTGATAGTGAAAGATAAATTTGAATTATTCAACTTTAGTTTAATATGGCAACAGTATAAGAATTAAATTACAGTTAATTAACCTGGGAGAAAGTTGATTGATTTATTTATTCACTCTTAGGTAATGTACCATCACTGCTTCAACTACAGAGTTTATGTGGCATTAGGAGAAATGAAAATGTGTCTATGAATGATAAGGACTTGGAGGGTAGTGTCCTGGCATTTGTCTAGAAATACTGAAGAAGACCATTAAACACCTCACATACTAGCCTGTAACCTGGCTGAGACTGGAACCAAATGCAAGTCTAGAGCATTACCACAGTACCAGTGTACACAATCAGAGATACTTAAAATGCAGGATGATAACAATTGAATTCAAAGAAAATTATGAATGTTCATTTGCTAATGGGACAAAATTTGCCACTGGATGTGGTCCAGGTCCACCCACCTCCAGTCTTTTCACCCCAAAGTATTCTGCATTACAAAACTCTTTAGAAGGCCGCCTGAAGGATGTGTCAGGGTATGCTTTCTGAAATAGCAGCACTAATTTTAAGAAAGCAATCTTATATTTTGAGTTGAAGAAATCATTGTTTATTTATTTATTTTTTTAGTTTATTGTGGTACAAGGTCATGAAAATCTCATCCACATAAGAAAAGCAGATAAATGGAAAATGTAGCTGTGAACTTTTGTTTGTAGGTGGGATAAATGCAACAATACTAGAGAAACCAAAAAAACTGACTTTGTTAATAGTGTGTCCTGCTTTAATTGCTATGTGTTTGCTAAGTGTATGTCTGTATTGAAGGTTGGAGTATCGTGTGGAAGACAAAGAAAACTCTTACAAGGCTGGAATCAGTGGCACAGTGAAGGTGAGGGACGCATCTCAGCCCCTGAAGGCTGAAGTATCATTCAAGAGATTCACACCAGCTGAAAGTGGTGAAATTGGCACTGAAGTAAGTAATGTTATTTTTATTACAAATTAAAATGAAGGGACAATTTGTGGTGGAGTTCCAGTTGCTTCTGTAAATGTATGATGTTCAAAAACTAGATTTTGCAACATTATTTGTTTGTGTTTCTCTCTTTTTCTGCACGGTAGCCCCTGTGAAGCTTTGAGTTTTCAGTGCTGTATATTACGTACCTGTTTCAAATAAATGTACCAATAAATATTCATATAGTGGGGATATATTACATCCATTAACCTTCATAAAATTGTACTTTGTTCAGAAGTGGTTGTAACAAGCTATGTTGAGTTATATTCTTTTCTATACTAATGTCAGAAACAATAAGGAATAAACCATATCTTAATTTGTTGAAAGTGGGAGGTCATGCATTGCCTTGTGTCTTGGGGTGGGGTGTGTTCATGTTTGTATGTAGTGTGGCATTAAAATACTGAAAGGAGATGTTGTGGTTTAGTAGTAACTAATACTGTTGAAATTGGAGAAATTGCATGTTTGTTGCATGAATCTTTTATTCTTTTTCCTTTTGTCATGCAAATTATATTATCGGAATGCTATTATAATATCATTTTCTATTCGTTTTCTCTCTGTAGGGGTCACTTACTTTCCGTCTGGGAGAAATATCGTATGAAGCACTTAGTAAGTTTACAAACAAGGAGTCGAAAGTCAGCGCTACCTTTTGCTCCAAAGCAGGAACATGTTCTGTCACTGAAGCTCATTCCATTGTGAAGTCCTTTGGTAAGTTTCATCTAGTCACTTCATTACATTCACCAGTTTTATGTTCACTTTATATAATTATCAGATGTAATTCTAACTTTCAGTTTTGTACATCACTAAATATCAATGTGAATAAAACAAGGGAACATAAATTACATAAACTGTTCAGAACAAAAGTGTCCAGGAAATTATTTTGACGTAAGAAGCATGAATTAATAGGCAGTGTAGGAAAGAGTCACCTGGTATTTTTACAATAGTGACATTTTGGAGGCTCTTAGGAATTGGGCACAAAGATGTGGAGTATGCAACGAATGCGTGCTGAACCTCAAGTCGGGAAATCTCTTGGAAGTACAAGAAAGATGTGGCAGAATAATATTAAGTTGTGAGCTAAGGAAGTACCTGTGAGGATCAGAGGTGTTTGGAACTGGCTGAGGATTGTGTCCAATCACAAGCTCTGATATTAGCAGTGTTAAACCTTCTGGTTCCACTACCAACAAGTTAATTTTTTAGTGTGTTATTTAACAATGCTGTCAATTGCTGAGATTATATATATCACTGGTGGTGGAGGAAAGAATCAGTTTCAAGTGCTGGTGGAATGATACTGACAGGGAAAAAAATGAAGTACTTGGAGAAAAACTTGTTTCAATGCCACTTTGTCCACCACAAATCCCATTTGGACTGGCCTGGGGTTGAATCTGGGTCTCTGTGGTGAGACACTGGCAACTAACTGCGTGAACCAGGGTGTGGCTCACCAACTTTACTTTAACAATACTGTGTTATGACTGGCAATAACATTGCTGACCAGTGTGCAGAAGGAAAACCAAACTCAACATATCTCAGTAAAAATGTGTTCATCATTCATCCAGCTATTAAATTAGAGTATCCAGAATTTAGTTACTTGGTAAATTTAAGGCTTGACTCTATAAATAAGTAATGATCAAATACCACCTTATAAACATTTACTACATACTTCAGCCTGACTTGTCTCAGTCCTCAGATCATACTCAGAGGCTCCTTAAACACATCCCAAGCTGCTGAGGTTTTGCATAGACATCATGTTCGTAGTTGAAAATGATATATATGGTGTTAAAATCATTATGGGTTTACAATTGTAATGTTTTGACCCAGTAATAAGCCTATAATTAAAACATGGGTATTCATTCAGATTTACAATTACCTACAGCAGACACAGAATATGATCACAACATAAGTGTGTCATAGCTTTTATATTTTGCCCAGTTGTCAGCTTCTAGTTTACGTTGTTAATTTACATGGTTTTTGTAATTCCATCATCTAGGACCAAACTATGTTTCTGTCAGGTGGGGTGTATGTGTTATGTTTGTGGACTAGTGAGTTGTCAGTGTTACTGGAATTAAGCATGAAACTGCACACATTTTTTTCTTGTCCTCTTTGTTGTGTCTCTCTCTTTGCTGGGTCCGTACTGCTGAAAAAGTTTATGTAGCCTGTGGTGTACTGGAAGGCATTTGTATGGCAGTACAGTTACCACCTGTGTAGGATTCATATTAGCAACCTACCTGGACATCAGCTTTTTCTGCAAATATTAGTCATTACTTATACTTCTGCAGATCTAACACACCTTGAACATGAATTTGGAGCAAAGGTTGATCTGAAAGCACATGGCATCGCAGAAGGTTTCATCTTGGAAGGCAAGACAGTGAGGCTGCCATTGTCATTTGAGCACAAGAGTGAACTGAAATTGCTCAATGAAAAACGTACAACATATAAGTTGCATTCATATCTCAATGAGAAAACTGCTGGTAAGTGTCTGATTCTTAACTACCATATGGGACCTTTTTTTTATCATAATTTTGAAGAATTTGTTTCCTAGATCTTCGTGTTGTGTAGTGTCTTAAAAGGCTAGAATGTTCAGATCATGGTATTATGCACTCAGGTGGTCTTACATACTGTCTGTTATCATCTGTGCCCCCTGTTGTATTACCATGTATTTTCTGGTATTAGTCTGTCATTGTCAAAAGGCTGATTTTTCTTATCTGAAAATATTACGCTAAAATAATATTTATTCTAAAATATTGTTATATTATAACTCAGTGAATATTACACTTGAATTTAATAAGAAAACATGTTGTAATGTTATGATTGTTAATGAATACTGTACTTGAATTCATTAAGCTAGTAACATTGTTTTGTTAAATGTAAGAAGTGTTCGAATTAGGACAAAATGAATGAGGGTTAACGGTTATGGTTAGAAGATACTAGTTAGTGGATAAGGGAGTATGATAGAAGCAAGTCCAAATTAACCATTCTAAGTAATTTAATCCAGTGGGGCAGAATAAGAGTAGACTTGTGTGTCCTGCTTCTTTCTCAGTTACTGTAAACAAACCTGGACGTGTTCTGACCATTTGGACATTGCACGTGAGTTATAGCAGCCCACAAAGCAGAATGACGTTTTAAAAACAATAAGGAAAGTTGGAGTTACAAAGGATGTTATGCAACAGAATTTTCATTATGCACTTCAGTAGCTGATACTGGATGATAATTGTGTCACTGTAAATTTGCATGGACAATGTGGGAAATTTTATTAAAGTAAGGAAAGAGCTCCCACTTCAGATGTGGGTTTTGGAATTTTGCTTAGTCATGCAACTAAACTTGACAATGTAACACATCTCATTCGAACAGTTGTCTTTGTTTCCTTACCAGACTGCTTCCTCACCAAAACCACCAATGTGGAATTTCACTTCACTTTCTTGTTTATTGTAGGTGTTGTTATTACCTTACCACAGCGAGTAATTGCAGCCGAAGGTAAATTAGATTTTGTCAAGGAGAAGGGTGAGCACAAACTTGACCTCAGCTTCTGGTTGGATAAGAAAAGGGAGCCAGACAACAAGGCTGGTGTTTATCTCCTTGTTGCCGCTAATCCAACAAAAGATGGCACCACTCTGCAAGGGGAAGTGAAATTGTCACATCCAGGTCTTCAAAAGGTGATGAACAAAAACTGTATGTAGTATTGTAATTTGTTTGTTTAACATCTTTTGTAATACCATAATTACTTTCATTACTGAGTTTAGTTCTGTTACCATCCACTGGAACTCATTCTTAGACCGTGATCCTCAGTTGTTCTCCTTTTCTGGAATGTCTCAACTGCCATTCACATTTCATAAACTTAAGATTTATTCTAATTTAATGTCAAATTTATATCATCATTGTGTAGATATCTCAGTTCTTCCTTTTCTTTGCAAGTTTGACAGGTAGATTACTTATCTCAGAATTAGCTTTTCCTCAGTTCATTCTTCATGATCATTTGGACCCTGAAAGGTGAGACCACTGCCTTTCTGGAAATGTCAGGCACCAGTCATCCAGTGACATGATGCTAAATCCCAGAAGAACAGAAACCTCCTCATATTGTCATTTGAACTTCTGATAAGACTGGAGTCCATTGAACTCTATGCCATAATTATATGCTCTTTCTAAACACTACATATATTCTCATGTATCTGTGTCATAAGGGCAATACAATTACTGACTTTTTAGTATTTTATAGTAATGCATAACAAAGAATGTTCATTATTTAAATGATAATATATTCTTATAAAAGCTTGTCTGAAGTCATATTTTTGCCTTTAGGACTTCGCAGTAATATCCAAAGCTACTCTGCTGCACCATGATACACTGCTAGATGCTACAATTGATTTGGATATATTCGCTAAGAAGAATCAGAAAGTAACACTTACTGCCAAGCTTGTGAGGAATCAAGTTCCAACTGGCTTTAATGTCACAGGCTTCATCAGTGCAAAAGGAAAGGTGAGTGGAGGACTTAAGCATTAAGCCGCATTATTTAATTTAACATTACAGGCTTTATCAGGAAAAGAAGGGAGGTGACAGACGCAGAGTAATAAACAGGAATAATTTACTTGAGAATTAATCCCCTACCAACCCACAATTAAAGTGTATGTGCTTGTTTGCTTGTTTGACATTATAATTATTGGCTATGCTCTCAAGTTATTTAGCCAACTAAGTTTCAGGCAGTAGAATCCAAAGTTCCAAGTTTCACCACTACTATTGTTAGTTCTGCCTTCTTCCCTTCCTCATAACATGTTTGAAAATTATATATTAATATGGTTCTTTAGTCTATAGTTTCAGATGTGACAGCTAACCAGTAAGCTTCCACACCAGAATTCTGTATTCATTTCTTATCTTTCCTTCCAAGCTACATGTCAGTCCAGTTGTAACCTAGAGTTCACTACCCAAATGAAACTAGGTTACTTGTATTAATCACAGATATTCTCTGAAAAAATGATCATTGAAAAACTCCCTGTGAAATTCATCTTATGTGTTACACATTTAAAAGCAATAATTTCCATTTTATATTTGTATATTCATCATTGTCATCATGTATATATATATTTATTTATTTATATTAGTGTAAAATAAAGTACTCTACAGTTATTTTATTTTACATTGACTATTGAATTCATATGAATTGAATTTATTTATACTCTATGAATCCAAAACAAGTTAATACCTTGGATACAGAACAAGTCAAGAAAATGTTACATACATACATACAGTAGTAGCTAGTACAATACAACTGATTAAGCTTAATTTTCCTTTCTCTATTTACATTAAAGTATCAATCTACAGAGTAGAAAGAGTGAGCATATAAATAATTCTTTAGGGCTGATTAATATTGTTTGGAGTTATCACTTGAATTTTTGATACTTTGTGGGAGAGTGTTAAATATTTTTCTGCCAATTGAGTAAACTCCTTTTTCATATAGTGGTACATTGATAAGGGTTGGTGAAAGTTATATTTTTGTCTAGTATTTATGTTATAGATGTTTTTGAGTTTTGTTATTGAACTGACATGTTTTATCCATTATGTTCTCTCAGTCTAAAATTACCCTCATTTTCCATGTTCTTTGGTAATGCACCTTATTAGTGAGCTGTATTTTGATACTTGTTTTCTTTGATGAAAGTACATCATTTGGTTCCTCTGTTTGAGTATTAGATAGCTATCATTTCACTTTCCTAATAGATGAAGTCCTCATTTAATGTTGGGGTTACAGCATCAAATTTAGTTCTGTGGTATATGAGAAAATTTTTTGCTGCCGGTAGGATGGTCTTAAATCTAAATGAAATGAATATCATGCAATTTATAACAAATAAGATATTTGCTGTTCTGGGATGTTATGCAGTGTTGATTGGTAGCTAGTTACCGATATTTTGGGACAGCCTATTGGTGCCATATGCACATTCTGCCATGTTTGTATACAAGTGCATACGTGCGTATGAACATATACACATTCATGGCAGAATGTGCATGTATATACATTGGGGCTAAGATAGAGCCATCAGGTGAGAAAGGACATATAAGCAAAAAAGGAAGTTAAAAAGGAGGACATTTAAATAGTCAGAATGTTATTAAATACACTTGGGATTGTCATTTTAAGGAAAATACACAAAATTAAAAATAAAAATTAATCAAGTTTGTATACAGTACAATATACACAGAGTTTACAGTCTGTTGCTAGTTCTGTAGTCACCTGCCTTCTTCTGTGCCCATTCATACTTTTCTGTAGATCAGATATTTCAGTTTCAATTTCAATTTCAATTTATTCAATCCATGTTTGTCACTTATGTGACAATGGATGTGTTTAGTAGTTGTACCTTGCTCTTCAGGAAGACGGAAATCATGCAAGAAATTCCTGTCAAATCGTGCTGTAAGAATAGAAACCTTCTGAGCAACTCAACATTCAGCATGTTCCTCTCCTTGTCCACTGGACTTGAATCAGTGAGAAAACATATTTCTTGTTTACATTGTGAGGGGAAATAGCAGGGAACTGTGAAATCTTCAACAATTCTGAGTGGCGTTTGCCATTTTTAAGTTTTCAAAGTATTTGGTCCCCTTCTTGTGTGTTAGGAAACAGGTGAAGTCTTTGTCATTGAGGCGACTTTCCATGAATATCTTCAGATTACTAAGTAAGTTAAAATATTGTGTCATTAATTGGCACTGCCTTATTTATTATAGGAATTGGACAGAAGTTGTACATCATTCTGGTTCGCTGGCACAGTACCACTGAATTATGCAAAAGCTTTAAGGAATAACAAATAGTCAAAAACAAATTTAAGAAACTCGCCTGGATGGAAAATTCTGGGTTGAAAAGGACATGTGCAGGGAAAGGGGGGTGTATGGTAGCCCTAATATACATAGATTTTGTACTAATAAGGATCATTAGGAAGTTACATGACTTGGTTTGTTGTTGTGGCTAGATTGTTGACGTCACTCTTGAAGGTGGGACAGAAGTTTCGACAAATGGCATTGGGTACAATTCCGTCCTCACTTATAAGGATGCACAGCAAAAAACAAAAGAGGCTCAGGTCCTGTTTCAGCTCACTCTTACTGAGCTTCTTCTCTATGTAAGTACATGTATAACCATTAAATTTTTTGCAGTATCGAGAGTTGAAATACTTAGACTACAGAGAGTAGGTTAAATCATGTCCCTGAGCATAGGAAAATATGAGCTTCCTTTGCTAAAGTGAACTTCTAAGACATACCACATCTTTTCAGTCCTGGAATGTGAGATGGTTACTCAGTCATATGCTCTGAGGCACAGGCAGCAGGTGGACAGTGCGTGTGTGTGTGTGTGGGGGGGGGGGGGAGTATGCTGTTGAAGAGTGTTCATTTGCAGTACTATAATTAAGTATGCATCATGCAAATAATGTTTTGAAAGTTTTGTAAAAATCCCACATCAACAGTGTTGTGTAAATGAACAATTTACCAAACAGAAGAACATTTTTGAGTGACAGGGTCACTGGTGGAAGAAAGAAAATATGAAACTTGGATGTTGTAACTGAAGAGGAATTGGGGAATTGGATGATATCAGTGCATGGATGGAAGCAAGTCCCAGAAAATCTTTGTGCTGGCTGGTTGTTCAAGGTCAGAAATTAAAACCCTCAGCTCACCTGGCAACAAATCTGAAAACTATGCCCATATAAAACTATAAATGTGCAGCCCTTTCCTCTGCGCTAGAGCAAGAAGCTGGTATTGTGTGTTGTGTCAAGAATCTGTAGCCAGTGGATTTCATGATCTGGTGCTTGTGCTTTTCTTAGACGAGGCACATTTTACATAAATTGCGAATTTTAATAACAGAAATGGTTACTGGTGTTCTGAAAATCTCTCTGCAGCTCATAAAGTTACTTTGTATGAACTTACAGTCAGAGTCTGGTGTGCACTGAGTGCGTGCAACATCATATGCATTGTGTTTTCCAAAGAGACATTAAACTCCAGCTGATATACTTAGTTGTTTCTGGTACCATGCTTTAGAGTTTGGACAGGAGAATAAAAATGTGCAGTTACTGTGCGCCAAACAGTGCCATGGCCATCATAGCAAACTTCTCAATGATTGCCCTAAAAGAGATATTCCTTGCAAGAACTGAAAGGGTACTTTAGGGCAAATTGGTAACTTTTCAAGGTAAGAGTTCAGTGTGCGTTAAATAATATTTTCAGGAAGTGTAAGGCCTGCTCAAAAGCAGGAAGTCAGACATCATAACTTTTCTGTGAAATTGGGTATCTTGAACTGCAGGGGAAAAAAATGGGCCTTTAAATTCCTGGCAACTAGGACTCCCTATGCAATCAAGCTGTTGTGACAGCTGTCATACTCAGCAATATGATAAAATGGAGACTCTATATAAGGTGTAAAAATGTAGTAAGAGAGAAGGTACAGGTACATATCATTTCTAAAGAGTGTTTGAAGAGGAAAGCCCTAACTTTATTTGCTTATAAATACCAGAAAGAAACAGTGCTTAGAATACGAGACCATCTTTTATGTCATTTAATGTGATGTATCTCACACTTCCACATAGCGACCTGCGTTTGTTCCTTTTATTCCACACTTCTGAGAAACATTCTACAGCCTGAGTGGTGCTGGCTTTCATAGACTAGCCTGCCAGCAGTTGCCAGCTGGTGACAACATGGTAAGTTGCTTGGCTGGGAATGAATTTGCCAGTACTGCATCAGGCTTTGGAGTGCCAGAATCCACTGTGCAAGTGTAATAATAATGTTCATGAATTTTCTGTTTATGCTTATACACTTATGATGTGGGCCAGGGTAATGTAGTCAGTATAGTGACTTTCTATGGGCTGGACAATTTGGCTTTAAAATTCAAATGGAGGAAAGAGATTGTATCTCCTCCCACTGCCCCACAACCAGTTTGAACTGAAGGCACACTAAAATATGTTCCGAACACTTGGGGTTTACAGGTTAAATCTCCCACATCAGATCTACTGAAGATTGAACGACAAGTTACATCATTACCTGATGGCCAGATGTCTGTTAAAACAAAGTTGTATGTTCTTGGACTCCAGCCGCTTGAAGGAGAGGGACTAATTAATTTCCCAGTTGGCAGCAAACGTACAATTTTCAGAAAGAGTAAGTACACTTCAGAATTCTGCAGCATGGTGGTATATCTGCTTTTGAATAAACTGCTCTGAGTAAGTTCTTTTCATACTAGGTAGTTTTGTGTGTAGGATCACTCATTTTAGTTGATTTGAGCCAAAATGCCACAAGGATGTTGCTTAGAGATTTTCAGTAATTTGTAGTAACTGTAGCATATATTCATAAAGTGGGAGGTATGACCACATTAATTTACAACAAATAATGTTTCTGTCACCCGCTTGGAAATGTGTTTTCTAATATTTCTCAGTCCAGTTAACAACCATTCATGTATGAAAATATAAGTAATTGTCAGTACAAATTTTGAAACAGGATTAGATATTCCACATATTAGGAGGAAATTTGGAAATACTCTATGTTTGAAATTTTTCTTGGTTATTTACTATGAAGTTCGTTGATGGAAATATGTATTCACATGGAAGGGGTAAAATCTCTTACCTGCTAAACAGACTTTCAAATGAATTTCTAGGTTTTGCACCACCACCACCACCACAATCACCACCACCACCACCACCACCACCACCACCACCACCACCACCACCACCACCACCACCACCACCACCACCACCACCACCACCACCAACAACAACAACAACAACAACAACAACAACAACAAGAATAACAAAAACAACAGTTTTCTTTTGTAGAATAAATATCTTTTTACTGTGAAATGAATCATCTCAAAACAGTATTTCATATTTCATGATAGAGTGAAAATAGGCAGTAAAATGTTTTCAAAGTGTCAGTGTTGCTGATATGAAATATTAACATAACTGCGTATCTTGCACCACATAGCCAGGTACAGAAAGCTAGTCTCCCAGACAAATATTAGATAGGTGTTTTATTGTTAATAGAAGCAAATACTGACATTTTATGTGACATTCTGGCTGTAGTTTTCTCCCTCCATTTCAGGTACACCACACAGGAAGCTGGTGATAGACCTCCTACATGACATCTTGACTGGGTTCAGTGTGCGTGTAACTGTAATAGATGGTGATCGTAAGAACGATATTGTGCATGTTGGCGTGGATCTCACAGATAATAACTTCCTTAAAACTCATTTCACATGGTCAACAGATGAAATTAAGCCTATAGTGGTAAGCTTTTAGTTCAGTTTAGTGGAATTGTCATTAGCTTGGCATGAGAATCCATGTAGCGATAAGTTGTGGCAGCTAAAGGAAGGCAAGCTGATTGTAATGTTGACACATAAGTGAAGATTTAAAATAATACTTATAGGTGTTCAGTGGCAGATCATGACACTGGCAGACTGATTTTAAGGTGCATTTGTTGTATTTCTACAGATTTCCTATTAAAATAGCTCTCTGTTTTCATTTCTTTGTGTGCTGGTAGCAACTTGAGAACTGAATGGATTTGCATGAAATTCATTGTTGGAAAATTTTAATTATAAGTTGTCAAGCCATTTCAGTTTTGGTTAAAATCATTTTAAAATGACAATCACTTTACACAAAGGCCTATGTGTATTTCTGCAGACATTTTCATTGTAAGTAAGTATTTGTCGGAGTGTAAAATATCTTGAAATGGACAGTTTCAATTGCATTTTGACCATGTTGAAAGGCGCTCTGTTTTATTGAAGGTCTTACAGTGTAATTACAAAATTATATGCAGTTTGGTTACTCAGCAATGCAAGTACAGAAGGGTGACACCAAATTTCCTTTCAGACACGTGCAAAAGAAGACACTGAGGCCTTTCTTAAGCAACTGAAGGTTGTATTGCATGAAGCTGGTAATGAAGTAACGTCTGAAGTTCAAGATATTTTGGAAGCAGTGAAGAAAGCTCAGCCTGATGTGAAAGCAGTCGTCTCCTCCTACCAGAATCAACTGAAAATATTGAAAGAGGAACTTGAAAATGATGAAGGATTCACAGGAGCATCTGAAAATGTGTTAGTAAAGCATTCATTCTTTTGGTAGGAGTTTCTGATTTGTTGAATGAGTGATGAAACAAATTTTAGTGTACAAGACCCATGCAAGCTAAAGTGAACTTCAAATATATTTTATTATACACATATGTGTTGGAAACGGTGTTTCAACATAAGCAACTTCAAAAATGTTCAATACTGAAAATTTACAGGATGTGCTCCATATATGCCATCCAAAACAAATGTTACATGTGCCTTTAATCAAAAGAATTCTATTTGAAGTACATGTGCAAATTACTTCAGTCATAAAAGTAACCATATGGGAAGTGTTCTATGAGCTTCAGTTATAAGCAATAGTGAACATATTAGTAAGAAATTATTTTTGTGTGGTGCCTGATTTTATACATGTATGAACACACACACACATGTTCATCTTCTATATTTTTGCATAACGTTTTCATCATGGATATATGGGAACATGAATCACTCCAGAGTTCCCTCTCTGTTACAGAAAGAAGTTCATTAAAGCAGTCGCAGTAGTGGTGGAAACATTTACGAAGACAGTTACTCAATTGGCTGACTACACACTTACAGATTTGGTCAAAGTAAAGAATGCTGTTCAGGAATCATTTAGCAAGGTACTGTGCACTTAAATTTTTTTGTTGTGTTATTGCTGTTCATATCTGCACTGAATTTATGTGCCCTTATTTTAATTTTTAGAATGTCCATTATTAATATTATGTCTGATTTGTTTTGGCAGCTTCTACCCAAGTTGAAGGAGTTTTATGCTAAGATTATAGATCTGTCAAGTGCAGTGGCTAATGCTGTGGTGGAAAATGTTTCCAAAATTGTACTGAAGTTGGCTGATATTGTTAAGGAACATGAAGGTGAAATCAAGAAGATAGTCCATGCATTTCAAGAATTTATTGAAGGTAAAGTCACTTCATGCCTCACACACACTTCCTTTGCTGCATTATATAGCTCTCTTTATTTAATGCATAAGCTCTAAAAATTTAATATGTGAAATGAATTTTTTATTACTATGTTGCTGTTAATGAAATATCTGTATTTTCTTCTGTTGATCAATCTTAGGAAATACTAACATTGTGATGGAGGGTTTTATTGTGGAAGGTTGCCTTGCGCATACTTGCTAATAATGACATGCTAATGTTTTTGTACGAACAGTAATTTTCTAACTCTGGTATTCAGTAGATTGTATGAAAATTTGTATTTAATTCTTATTAATCCAGAATATTCAGTTCACGTTCCTCTTTGTTTCCTTATTCTGCTAGTAGTGTCAAAGGATAATATTTCTTCCTCTCCAAGCCACACTTAGAGAATGCAGAAATGTGCTGTGTGCCAGAGTGACCAGCAGCTGTATTGTTAATCTTCTCACCTATTCACCAGTGAATGACTCTGATGGTTTGGATCATGGAACAGTCTTGCTTATAGAGGACAGAGATGAACAAGATAATCAGATATCTTATGAATGTCCAACTGATATTAAAAATTTGAACAAACACATACTTTGGTTTTCTGTTTCATGCACATCGTACTGTTGTGCTCATTATTGCTCAAATACACCTGCTTTGACTGTATTTCACACACTGCTTTGTAAAAGATGTAGGCATATCCAAGTCAATAGAAATGCGCTTTGAAGGAAGACTGGCTAGAAGTGATATGAAGGTGTGGAGATCAGTATTTGTTCTGCTATTAATCATGATACATAGGCATGGGGAGAATAGTGTGGTTTTCATAAAACTGACAACACAGAATAAGTGGAAGGCAAAGTTCATTGCAGTAAACATTCCAGAGGCATGACACATTTGGATAAAATTATCAGATGCATTATGAACGATGTGTGTAATTTACAGTGGAATATTTTATACGATGTGAGGTTTTCATGGTGATTACAATTCATGTTGTGATCTTATGGGTTACAGCAATGCATAGTCTCGTGGATGGTCCCCAGCCATTTGGAGAATACTGCAGAAAGCACCTCTGAAATGTTGCTAAGCACGTATCAGACTCCACAGAGCTATAACCCAGAAGACCACAACCTAATAAATTTGAAGCCCTTATTGCATATTACCAATTTCTTTTTGCAAACTGCATAAAATTTTTGTCCACTTAGCTGCCCCTCTTTTATCTGCAAAACTCCTCGGTGGATCTGTGCAAGAATTAATATTTTTAGGAGAGAGGAGTTGAACTAGAATGTGTGACACTTCATTTTGATCTGTGTCAAGTTTGCAGTAACTCCTATTTCAGAATTACATTTATACTCTTGAGTTTGGCTTTTATCATGCTTCTCAAAGTCAGTATGTTGTATCTAAAATGATTGACTTCATAAAATATATATCTCATTAAGGCCTATAACCTTATGCGATATATTTTTGTTATGGTGTATAATTTAATGACCTACAAAGGAAACATGATCAATGTCTTCAAGCAGTGTCATAGCTTAAATGCATTTGTTATTAGCTTCGTTAGCAGGCGCACTTCTTATTCTATACTGAATTTATGGCATTAATTAGCAATGCCAGCAGATTTTTATTTGCAAGGCATGTTCTTACCAAATACCCGTGAGTGTTATAAAATTATCAAGTTTGTGTTAAATATGATTACTCTAAATTGCAGTGAATTTTTCCACTTTTGTCTCGAAATGTCATCATGTTTATATATGATTACTGGTAATTTTTTGTTTAGATATTGGTAAGATTGTTGGTACAACAGTTGTTCAGATCCGAAATGAGGTGTTGGGCTTTGTGCGTGTTCTGGTAGATCAAGTGAAAAGTACTCCTCTCGTTAGCAACCTCAAGGAATACTACAAACAGGTAAGTAAACAGTTTATATTAATTGTTTGAAAATAATTGATCTGTAAATAAGATACAGGACAAAGGTAGTATCAATCTGTGTTTATTGTGGTTGGGGTGACCAAACTAAGCAGCTAAGCATTCCCATGCTTCCCATATTCAGTTAATGTTTTATTTCTTATTGACACATTTGCTGTGGGATTATTCACCAGTGGTAGTGCTTGTGGGTACCAATTTAAAAATAACCTGTATCTGATGAAAAATCAGTTTCATTTTACATACAAATAAGGTAAATTTCACGCTATAACAGGCCATGAAGGTCCAGAGGGGGAGTAGAGGTATAGCTCTACTCTTTTTCTAACCTCGGCACTAGATGGGGGTGGGTGGTCAATGACGCCCTGACCACTTTAGCCCGGGGAAGGAGACCTGGTACCCATTGTACATAAGGATGGGTGAGCACTAGGGCTGGTGTGGACGGGTGTGAAAGATGTTGACCACATTAAGATTTGATCTCCCAACCATCCGGCCTGAAGCGAGTCATGACAATGACTATGCCATCCCGACCGTTTACGTGAAAAACTTGAAATAAGTTTCTCACCAGAAAGAACTTATTAAAACATGGCATCAGTATACCATATTTTACCAACTATAAACAACCTCAGATATAAGATGACATATAATTCCAGTGGCAAATTTTGAACAAAAATGAATTTATTGTTTGTTTGAATGAAATCTTAGGTATGTCTCTCACAAACTTCACTGTTTTTTGTATCTCTTTATAGGTCCCCATTTTACATCCATTAAGTTCTGATATTGTGAAACTTGCAGATACTAATTGTCCTGTGTCTTTTGTCTCCACATACAGACCACAGAAATTTTTTACATGGCCTGCAAATATTTTAGTCAATATTTATAATAATCATTGGTCTAAAATTGTGATTGTGTGTAGTTTGCAAGAATGAAGAACTCTGCATAACACAAGTTCCCCCTGCTTCCCCAAGGGCTTTCATTATGGCATTGTGATTTATCAAATTTCTGTGTATAATTGGCACTTTAAATCCTTTGAAGGGAGTAACATGGAATTCATATTCCGTATTAGCACAGGCATTTAAGTTTGTACTTAACAGTCACAACAAAAGGCCTCTGCATTCAGAGAGGTTAAACAGTATTTTAAAACTGTGGCATCTGTAATTACTCACTTATGTGTAGAATATTTCCAACTTGTAGGTTCCACCTTAGAGCATGATTCTTTTCAGTTGAAGAGAAGCAAATACTTTCATAATGTACAATTATGTGTACCTCAAAAACAGAGCTGTGATCCAACAGCTCAAGAATTTCGGAAATGGATAAATTCTATATAATTGGCACAGAAATGAGAATATTACTGCCTTGTGAATACAGTATATTATTTTATATGTATGTGAGTCCTGAAAGTACCATACTTGCCAAAAATATATTCTACCACAAATCAGTGAATTTCATTTATCTTGTACATTTTGGTTTGTTTATTGGTTTTTTGTTTTTTTGTTTGTTTGTGCATATAAGATAACTCATTCTTCCATTTCTTAGTGAAAGTTAAAGAGCGTCATGTTATAGTTGAGTAAATATAGTGTGTGTGAAATGTATCCCGACATGAATAGAACACAGTGTCAATGACTTGTGGATATTGAACCTATCAATGTTTGTTGTGCATACAGATGTATGTGACAGTACTGAAGTGTTTTATATTGTGTGAAAAAAGTCATATTGATTAAAGGGATTTATATTTTTGTTATAAAGATCAATCAACATTTCTTGAATAAAGGTAGCATTTCTTTTTCTGTTTTTCAGTTTGTGAGCCAACTGCCACAGTATGTGCTGCCAGAACAAACATGGGCAGTGATCAAGGATATTGCTGGTGGCGTGAAAGATTCTCTTCCAACAGAAGAACTTAGGGAATTGATTAGTGCTGTTGAGGCATATGTTGAAAAGGTACATGTGCACATTTCAGAAAACATGGCATAGCTTCACATAACCCTATGTGTGGTAGGATATTTTTTTGATATGATTGCTGTACTTGTATAAAACAAATTTGGTTTGCTCAAAATTATCACAAAAATTCCATATGGTTTACATACATACATACATACATACATACATACATACACACACACACACACACACACACACACACACACACACACACACACACANCACACACACACACACACACACACACACACACACACACACACACACACACACACACACGCGCGTGCGCACACACACACACACATACATACATATCAGTTAACCACTAAATCGGCTATAGAAATTTATTGAATACCCTGCACACTTCTTTCTTGTAAAAATATTTGCAACCAAAAATTGGCATGTGCAGGTGGCTAGTGACTAGGTTCCACTGGTGCGTGGTTTCTTTGTAGTGAATAAGAATGTGAATGCTTTCTACTGCTTTATGGGTGTGACACTGATACTGTACATATGAAACATTCTCTTCAAGCTATACAACACACAAATGATAGCTGTGCTAATGTTCTGCATATTCAACAGGAATGTTGCCACTGCTTTTCATTCAACCCACATACATTCACCAAATAGTTTTTGGACTACTACAGCTATTCACTGCTATGAAGATGAATTTATTAGAAACTGTGATGCTTGTAGTACAAATCATTCTGGATAGCTTACACCTTGAGAAATACTATATGCAAATAATTATTTAAACTTTCTGATCAGCACAAAAGAAATAAAGGATGTTATTATGTGACTCATTGTACTGCAGATTGATATATAGAGAATGTGGATGTAGCCAGATCTGCAAGAGCAAAGGATAATCTTTTCCACCCTCATGAGCTTACATGTACAGGAATAAGCTTACATTTTTTAAGTTGTATTTCAGCATTTGTTTTGCAGGGAAACTTGTTTCAAGCAGGAAGACACTCTGCATAGGACACACTTCTTAAAAGACTATTGGGTGGCTGGTGCCAGATGTTTTTGTGCATTATGAATTCCTTTTGTCATCTTCTTTACAGCATGCGAACAAGGAACCTGTGAATGATGTTGAAGAATTGCAGCTTATTCTGAACAAAGCTATTAAGGCTCTGAAGTCACTCCTTACTGTTGTGGATAGGCATCTCCCTGCTTCAGCAGCAACAGAAGGCACACATTTCCTTGGTTTGAGGGTAAGCACATGTGTAGTGACTTCAACTACCATTCTAAAAGAAAATACAGAAAAGCAGGAAAACAGTATTCATGCCATAGGAAATATCTTCTGTCCCTCACATAGGACTTAGTCCCTTTTTCCTTCAAAGTATTATTCGAAACATTATCCAAAATGCATGACTATTAAATAGGAATTTGTACAAATGCAAGTGGTTTATGTGTCAATGCTGATGTTCTTGCAAACTTTTCATTAATGCTGACATAGAAAGTTCCGATTGCAAAAGTTTTCGACAGTCATGATACAGATGTCTACAGCTGAGTGTCATGTTTGTCTCATTCCCATAGCTCTGGCTGTCCGCTGAGGTTAGGAAAATTTCCCTGTGTCTGTTATATGGTATAATATCAGAGAGATAATTACAGCTGTAAAACATGTCTTTTTCTTATCTTTCAGCTATTTGTCTTTGTCAGTAGCTAGTATTATTTTATGTTACTGATTCCATGCATTGATAGTAACTAATGTATAAAAATTCACCAACAGATGCACAATCTTATACAGTGAAGCTCACTTAAGAAAAACCCGGTTAAGCAAATTTCCCACCTAAGAAGTCAGGATAAAAAAGCACCAACATTCTCCCATTTCATTAAAATTACCTTTTAAGAAATTTCCTGCTTAAGAAGTAGGATTTTCTTGGGATTTTCAAAATTTTCTTAACAGGGCTTCACTGTATTTACGCAGTTATGTTACACTAAAACATTAAAAACTCTACGTGTGTAGATCCCTGTGGGATCATGGCCATGGAGTTCATACATTAAATGATCTTTTAAAAACAGTAAATAACTAATTTATAAGTTGTTAATTCCTGATGTCTTGCATGTCATATAGAATAACTGAGAAGTAAATTGTGGTTTGCTTCATGTAGAACAGATGTATATAAAAGAGAATACAGAACAATGATACACTGAAATTGAAATTAAAATAATTAAATTCTTTTTAGTGCGTAATAACTATGTAAATACAAAAATGCTTTTAAAAAATTTTAATTACTTTAATTTAAATTTAAGTGTATTATAGTTCCATATTCCCTTTTATATACATCTGTTCTACACAGAGGAAACTACAGTGTACTTCTCAATTATTCTATGTGACATGCAAGACATCAGGAATTAACAACTTATAAATTAGTTATTTAATGTTTTATACAAGGTCATTCGATGTACAGACTCCCTGACAATGATTCCACCGGGATTGAAACGTGTAGGAATTTTTAATGTTTTAGTGTGATATACACTGTGTAAATATGAGGTTGTGCATCTGTTGGTGATTTGTTGTAAATTACCTAGTACTGTCTTTTTCCCCAAAACATTGTAATGAATATTCTAACTAATTTTTTTTTTTAATTCAGAAGGAAAGCAGTATATAGATTACTCTTAATCTTGTAGGTGCTGTGCATTTTGCATGCGTCACTAGCGTTCAGGTAGGAGGAACACAAACACCCATACTACATAAATTAAGAACATTACTAACAGTGAACTGAGCCAGCAAGCTTGAGACTACTTTAACGATGAGCTTAGTTTGGACAGTATTGTTTGTACTTCTGTACCTGCTGCCTGTCCCACCTCTCAGATCCCTTGCCTTTTACTTGTAATGGTTGTGAAATGCATGTTTTCACTCAAGGCACTCTATGTTCATATTAACAACCTGCACAATTGTATTGTAATTTTCTGCTATTACATTTACACCAATGTATTTGGGATTGGTCTGTCGTATTTACCACATTTTATGGGCTGGTTATCAAACCTTCTGGTGTTCTTAAACAGTTGAAGTGGAACTCACAGTGCTTACTGAACTGCACCTAAGCTGAACAGTTCAAGGTCCTGGTCTTGCTCTCTGACAATTTTCATGCTCTGCTTCTTAATTTGTTTCCATTATGTTAGTGTAGTAATGTAGCATGCATATATCCATACACACTTGTTTACTGTCTTTATAAATTTATGTAACATACAAAACTATGTTTTACAGTCAGTGTGTTATGTTTCCAGCTACCATTTGCACTGAATACAGCATTTGAATTTCCAAAGTTGGTAGCATTCAAGTTCAGTCCACTCCTGTTCCTAACATCTGGTGGTCTCAATGATCTCCCAACACTGCAGGAGCTCATTCACACCTATAGGCCAACACTTAACCCTCTTGATTGGATACCACCATTCAAAGGTATGAGACCATTACTACCTTGAATGTTTAATTCTGTGAAAACCTTAAGTACTGCAACCTCTTGTGTCCAAATATGAGTTTAATACTACATGGCGTGGAAGTAATATTTAAATAACCATGTTGCAAAGAATATTCAAAAAAAGGCTTGTAATCACGAGTTGGGGGGTAGCTGTTTGGCTTTTCACTGTACCCCTGAGTTTCAGTACTAATGCACCAGTGTTCAAATATGAAATGGAATCAGTGAACTTTTGGAAGAGATACATATCTGATTTGTTACATATTTATTCTTAACGCTTCAATTATTTAAATTTTATATATATATATAATTGGAGTTATATCCTCACTGTCAGTGCTACTATTATTACATAAATTAAGCTCCTTCTACATATTGACATTTTAACAGTCACATGGGTGTATTCACATGAATTAATATGGCATTCAGTTCAGTTCAATTTATTCAATCCAACCAGTCATACACGTGACTCTGGACACATCAAGCATGACATAGGCATACATTCAACACAATATCGTAATAACATCAATATTTCAGAATTTACAACATCAACATGAACAAAATAAGTGCTGTAACATCATATAAAATTCTAGGGCCGTACATGTGACTCTAGACATGCCAAGTATAACATAGCTGTATATTAACACAATGTTATTAATATCACTGTTTTATACATCAACACAAATAAATAATAAAAACTACAAATCGTATAAAATTCTAGAACATGCAGTTGTAGGTCATCTAATCAGTAACATAAAAATTCAACGATGGAGTAGAATGCGATTCATTAGAAAGGATGTTAATTCTCTTTTAAAAGATTTATACTCATTCAACGTTTTTATGTTAACCGCCACCTTATTATATAAACGAATTCCCACTTTAGTTACACTTCTTTCAAAGAGATTCATGTTACGTGGTAAAATATGTAAACCCATTTTTTCCCTCGTATTATAATCATGCACACGTACATTCCGCTGTACTGAGGATTTATATTTCTTCCTACAACATCACTTCAAGTACATAACAGGGAAGTCACTACAAGTGTCTTAGAATCCTCAGACAGCTGCCTACAAGATGTACCTGTACCAACACCACACATTACAAAAATGTATTATGAAAGTCACCAATTCTCGTCTTCTTTTTGGCAAAAAGATTATAACTGACAGTCTGGTCTGCCAGACAATACAGAACTGATCTTATATTGATACCATGAAATTCCAAAAACATTAAATCCAAAACAATTGTGTTTCTAAGATATGCACATGTGTGTGTGTATGTGTCTTCTAGCACTGGGGTAACAGAATTTATCCTGTGTTTGCACTGATTCCTCATAAATGGTTTCTGTGCCCTTATAGAGTTTGACAGAGGCTTGAAAGGTGCGCACTGGCCATATCTGGATGCACTAGACAAGCAACTAATTTTGTGTCGCAGTTGTTAGTAGTCATATTAGTCTTTCTTTTACATTTTTAATTTTCAATTCTGATGAAGAGTCACTTATACAATAGTGTGCTTTTCCACATTACAGCTCAAGGTGTACTGATCGGCTCACAACACTTTATCACTCTGGATGGACGTCATTTCACATTCAAGGGAACCTGTGCTTATGTTCTACTCCAAGATGTTGTTGATGGAAACTTTTCTGTTGCACTTGATGTTGCTTCAAAATCTGTCATTGTTAGTGATCAACATGATAGTGTAGCATTCTTCGCTGACTCAACAGTAAGTATTTTTTACAAGAGAGACAAGACAATGTGCACAGTGCGCAATTATTACTTTGCTTTTTTAAACTCTCATGATTATTGTGTAGCACACTCTTATGTGTGTGTGTGTTTTTTTTTTCATTTTCCACAGTTCCAGGCCAATGGGCAACCTGCAGAATACCCATTTTTATCGGGAGACATTATAGCATGGAAAGACTTCGAAAGTGTGAATGTGATACATAAAGCTGGCGTCTCTATTACCTGTAAGACAGCATACCACACTTGCTTCCTTTATGTGTCTGGGTTCTACTTTGGCAAGACCCGTGGTTTGCTGGGAGCTCTTGACTATGAGCCTTGGGATGATTTCAAACAACCCAATGGACAGGTGCGTTCATGGCTGGTTTTATACACAAGTCTGAAGCTGCAAAAATTTGTATTTTTGAACATATGAAGTGAACAGATTTACAGAGTTCATATGAACATTTATGTGTGTACTAAATGCACATAAAGGGATAAGGGACTGAATATGAGTGTGTAAGAAACAGTACTGCATGTTGTAATGCTCAAGCATGCCATTCAGAATCAATTCAGATTATAGAACTGTCTTTTGTGTCATTACATTAGAATTCATACTGTTGGTGTTATTTGTATTAATGAAATAAAAACACTATAAAAATGCAACTTTTTGTATATGTGCCTATTAAATAAAATCACTACACATTCTCAACATGTTTTGACAATTTGCGTGGTCATTGTTAGGATGGATCACTTATTATCAACGTGTGATATGTGATTATGTACACTGAAATGGCTGGCATTTTATACAGATGAAATTATACTTATGTGCAAAGTTAATGGTAAGATCAGTGTATTGCTGAACTTTAACCTTTTAAAGACGAAGCGTATCTGTTTTATATAAGGACTCGGTGTGTACCGCGCTGTAAACACTCTCCACTTCAGTTATAAAAACCAGTCTCTTAATGTTTTATAAGGCAAAAGTTGCTGTTTGTTCTGAGATCCATACAAAACACATAAACGCAATGTGGGCACCATGTAGAATTTTTTAATGTTAAACCTGGTCATATGTAAAGTTACTGCTAGGCTTTAAAGGGTTAAACATTATATTTCATTGTTCATACTGGACTTACAGACAGACCTGGATTTTCTTATAGTCTTGCAGTAGAACTAGATATTTCTTAGTTGTGTTCTGGATGTTGTGAACTGTAATTTTTAAGACATAGTGCTGTAAAAAACACATTGATTTTGGTAATTTGATAATTATTACATAACTAACAATCACTAATAAAACAGCCTGAAATATGACATGGAACTTTGAATGTGAGCAATGTGTCAGTGATAATTGTATACTGTGGGAGAGATGTAGTGCATGCTGTTGTAGTATCAGGTTGAAGACTTAAAAGTGAGGAACTAAATCGAAAAGTAAAAGAAATGTATTGCATGTTGGAAGCTGTTCCTGAAGTGTGTGAATGTTCCGACAGTACCAGAAGCTATTTGTTCTCATGTTGCTGGGTTTTCTTTTCAGGTAGTTTCAAACGTTAATGATTTTGGTAACAGCTGGAAGGTTAATCCATCATGTGCAGATGTTAGTGGAGCAACCCATCATGACCATCACATGCCAGAGCCACCAGAATGTACCCATGTATTTGGTGGTGCCACATCTTTGAGGTACAAGCGCAAGAAACTATTTATGGGGAAATCACCATTTTTAAGTATGCGATGGACTGAAACAATGGACTTGAAACTAAATGCAGGAAATAAATCCTGAGGTCACTAAAATTCAGTCTTGACTGATGGAGAAACCTTAAATCAAGGAAAATTTAATGAGAATTCCTCTTCATTTTAATGCATTTGGCTCCTGGATTTAAATGTTCCAGCTACTGCTGGACGCCAGTCGTTGCCTTTGAAAATAGTATGACTTTAACCAATTCCATGGAGTAGAGCCCTTCCTAAGGAAGTAATGATCAGTACTGAACATTTACTTTTTAAAATTCATGATGTATGAAATGCTTGGGATATGCTGGAAGAGTGAAGTAGTTGAGGTTTCCACGGCAGTGTTGTTGAGGATTCAGATCTTCTAGGATGTGACACTGTGTTACTAGGGTTGTGTTTGCTGTTGTTTCAAAGGAAGAATGCTTCTTGAATCCATAAACTTTGAAGATGAAGGCACTATATTTCTTTAAACGGTTGGGAAACATTAACTCAGCAACATGGCTCCAGAAGACATGAATCTTCATGTTTGATCTACTTTTCACAAGTATAAGTAAATAGACCATTACTGGAACTTATCCCTGTATATGGATTTTTCTAAAGAATTAAAATTTTGCTTGAAGGCCTTAAAATTAGGCATACTTCATTATGTTTGTAACAACTTGTGTAATAAGATGACTCAAGGTACATTTAGAACTAAATGAGACAGCAACTGCACTTCGTTTGTCTGTTACAATAAGACTTTTCAGATATTCTAACTGGGCCGAAAAATATTAATAAGTTTGCAATGGGGGAGAAGTGAAAAGAGACTGTATTTGGTAAATGCAATTTGTTTGCTGTTGGTTCATCAGGTTGGGATACTTCTTTGTTCCATCTGCTCCTTTCCGTGAAGCCTGTTCACATATTGTTGCTGATGCAGCTACACCTGAAGCAAAGAAGCAAGCTGCCTGCAGAACTGCTGCTGCTTATGTAGCTCTTGTTCGCAATCAGTATATTTTTGTGTCTCTACCAGCAGACTGTGGTGAGTTAAATTAATGTTTTCAAAGAGGTGGTTCTTATTCCCACAAATGTCTGCCAAATTTCAGGTGGTTATTCATTGTCTTATTTTGGGTGAAAATTGTTATGTCAATGTGGATCGTAATCTTAACTGTTATGTGCTTATGTAGGCATGTCAAGAGTAAGATCTGACATAATATACATATTACTCATATGTTATGTGTTCTGTTATGCTTGGTGTTTGAAGTGACCTTCTGTATTGTGAGTGTATAAGTGAGTTGGTTTTAAACCAATACCTGCTACTGAAGGTAAAGGTCACCCAATGACGTGCCTATGCAGGCGCAGAGGGGACAAGGAGGTATAGTCCCAACCCACTCGCAGTCTTGGTGCTAGAAAGGGGTGGGTGGTCAGCATCACATCCCAGTCCCTTTACTGCTGGGAAACACCCAGTATTCATTGTACAGGAGGTTGGGTGGTCCTGCTGTAGTAGTCCATAAAAATATCTTTATATGCTATTAACAAAGAGGCATTATAGCAGTAATTTTCAGTGGATGTTAAATATGAGACATATGGTAATGCACCTGTACATCTGATTACAGTTCAGTGTGCAACACTGAGTGGTCCATCAGTTGAAGCTGGGGATTCAGTCAGTGTTAAAGTACCACAGAAGTCAGCTGATGTTGTGATAGTTATTGAACAGGATCTAAAGAACAGTGAAATATTCAAGGATCTCATTACACCTCTTGTTTCATCTCTCACCAATGATTTGAAGGCAAAAGGAATAATGTAAGTGTGTATACTTTGTAAGTTACATTTTATCTTTCCATCCTCAATTTATGTGACACCTGTCCTAATCAGAAACAGAATAGTCATTGTTTCTTTGCATAATTAAAGTTATGCTCTGAACATGAAGATAATTAGAAAAGTTACCAAGTCCTGAGCTTTCAAACACGGGCAGCTCTTACCTTGGCAGAGGCAGAGAACATTCCCACCAAAATAGTGTTTGGTTAAAAATTGCTGCTTCTTATATCCTACTTTACATCCTGAAAAGGGAAAAAGTAAGCTTGTGAGATAACATGTGTGTTTCCAGATTTAAATGATGAACCATGTGACTGATCTTCACAAAACTTGGTATGAATGTTATGCCACTGGAGACCACCCCAAAGCTTTTCTTTTTTGTTTCCTGCAGCCAGTAATAATAACATGAAGGACATGTCAAGTTTTAATGTGGGGAAGGGGGGATATATATATATGTATATATATGTTGAGGTAATATTTTTGTTGAATGCAATATAACAATATGATAGCCACATTAAAATTTTCTGCAGATAGATGGCATTAACTAATGAAACATTAGAGATTGGTATGTAAATTTGATTGAGAAAATCCAAGCTTCATTAAATTCTGACAAGAATAGTGGGTACTTTACATGAGGACCTATGTACATTTATGATAATATCTCACTCAGTTCTTCTTATAATGAGAAATGTTTTAGACAAATTTGTAGAGAGAATCAAAACATGCATTTTATGTTTAATAACTTGTTTCCAAAAAATTTACCATTTATGAGATACTGTGGAAAAATATGGTAGATCCAGAAATGCCACAGATAACAATTCAGCTTATGCGCTTTGCATGCTGTATAACTAAGGCTAGAGACACACACTCAGAATTCGTGACACTGATTGCTTTTGCATGGGAACAGTGGTTACGTGAACACTCCCCGATGTTATGTTTATATGTACATTGCCTGTCTTGTTATATATGAAAGCAAATATGTTGACCTTGCATAATTGATTGTAAATCTATTATTTATGTAATGATACAGGATTTTCAATAACTCTTTGAGTTTGAACTGTATCACGTTGTAATTGTCTAGTTGTCTGTGATTTATGTGTTCTTTTTTATCCATTTTTTTTAGCTTTATTAGGCCTTGTTTTTGGTGGAGTTCAAAGAGATTTCTTACTGCAGTATAGATTATATATAGAATTACTGTATTGGTATTACTGAAATATCAAACAATTGCAATTATGTTGAAAGTTTCTACAGATTTTTTACTTACAGTTTGCATTATGTCCTGGCATGAGCACTGTGTGAAGGACAGTGTGGTACTAATGGTTGTGTTTGTGCAGAGATACATAATGTTGTGGTCAAGGCTGTCATCTGTTGTTTTCATGTCATGCTGTTATATAAAGAAGTAGATTGGTACCAACTGTTGACTTCTCATGTATTTGGTTATTTCTTTTTATTTTGAATATGTGTACAATTTTTCTACATTATTCATATGATTACCTTTATTTATGACATGTAAGACATCCGTAATTTCTTCAATAGGCCCAAATATGTGTTTATTATTGTATATGTGTTCAGCAAATTTTGAATCAGTTTCACAGTTTTTAAAACATTGGAGGTGTTCATTAAACCAGTGTAGAGCCACTCAGTTTGGCCTTCTTACTTTTTTTCAAAATTTGGGCAAGTGAGTTGACAAATTCCACTTTCTTTATATTTTTCTTTATTATTGATATTACTGTAAGCCAAAATTTTGCCAGTAGACTTACTAGTTTTAAAAGCAGTTCTCAAGTTTGTCTTTCTGTAAAGTTTTGTAGTATTCAGTCAAACTCAGTCAAGTTGTCTGCAGGTAAGAAGTTTTCCTGTAGGAGATGTGAGGATAATGTGTGAAAATTTTTCCATATTGTTGACATACACATTGCATTATTAATATGCTCCCTGTGCAAGAAAATTTCCCACCTAAGAAGCATGAAAATTTCACAATGCAACAAATTGTCCACCCATTTAGTATGTTTTCCATGTAAAAATTTTGAACAATTTCCCTGAGTTTCCATTCATCCAGTCTCTTCCCAGCATACAGTGTTGAAATGATGCTGGCAGGTCCTGTAGGTCAATCTCCAAGGTTGTTCTCTCATGTGTGTTTCACACTGCATGACTGAACTTCATGGGACATGGATAAAATAACTAAATAACTGCAGTGTGTATTTAAATTTATTGACTTTTGTTGGTTCTGTGCTTTTTGTTGTATAGTGACGTACGCTTCACACTGATTGGTTTTGGAGAGGCTACAAATTCTTACCCTGCAGTGTACACAACCAATGGAAAAGCTGTGTTTGAGGGTAAGTACTTTTATCACTCCTTATGTACTGCCTGTATAAAACAGGGCAGTAGGTGCAAAAATATTTAACACTGCATGATGCTTCATATGGCCCTGGCACAGCTCAGTCAGTAAAATGATGGGCTTTGGACTTCATGATAGGTTTTCAAGTCCTAAAACGTCAGTGGTAGGAATTTTTCTCTTAACAGCCACACCCATGCAGGCTCTGAGACATAACCAAACTCTTGTCCAATGGTCAAAGTAGATAGTGTCCACAGTGTGAAGCTGACTGTCACCCACCTAGCTCCAGGTCTAGATTATATGGCTTGTTACTTCTATGCAGGGCCAGACTAAGGGGCGGGCCAGCTGGACAGCTGCTTGGAGTGCCAACCTTTAAAGGGCACTAAGACAACACTGGAATAATCAGAGATGTGGTACTGATAAACCCAGGTTTCCACATGTGAAAGAATGTTTCTGAGAGTTATCTGCAATTTCGGCATATGTCCTAAAAACTGTTTGCCTGTCCTGTCCTAGGCCGAAAATGTTTAGAGAATATTGGTTTCAAGGGGCACAAAATTATTAGCCTGTCTACAGTGCCTACATGTCTCAGGCCAACCCTGCTTCTCTGCCCTTTATATGTGTTTGTGTTGTGATGCTTAGACACAGGAATAATTTTTCTTATACCTGTTGCACTGTACTGCAATCCACATTGAATAATATATTTGTCTTCTGTTGGAAGGTGCCTAAATCTGTAGATATATTTAAGACTGCTCCACATCCAAACATTGAAAGGCATTTTGCTTACAAGTCACAAGTGTTATCTTTCATTACTGGCCAGTAAGTTATGAAGAGGGTGGGCAGAATTGGCAAATCACACATGATTTCATGCCTGTAGGTGTGCTACTTCTGTACCAGATCCATGGCAGAAAATGTTCAAGTTTAACTGAGGTAATCTCACAGCAGTCCAACATGTTAACATTTCATTTCAGTGTGTAGTCAGCTGGAACTGTGTGTTTGTGAATTTACAGTTAGATAGTCCTCCATATGTTTTAGTTTTGGATTAATGTATTGAGTTTGCTACTGACTGATATTTAGAACATGTTAAGTCCTTATGTGTTATTGTCTGAGACGAGCAATGGAGGAAGCTCCCAACAAGTGGGTCGAGAAGTCTGCTGTCTAAGTGCTGCTGATAAGAGACGTGACAAAGGGGTTAGAGAGACACAACAAAACTGGACAAAGCTGTTTAATAAACAGAAGTCAGTTAAATCCCTGTTATTCATGAAGCCAGACATACAGTATTTTTTGCTGCACATGGAAGTTACAATGATTTTTCATATTTTAAAATATGTTGAGTATTTAACTGGGATGTCAGGTTTCAAAGGGAAGAAAAGTTTAATCTGGTTCATCAAGAGGGGGACAAAAAGGAAAGGTGATTTGGAGAAGTGTAATCAAGAATTAAGTGGCTCACTTCGTAAGTGCTTAAAAATGAATGAAGGTGCCAGTTGTAGTGGCAAAGGGTCTTCCTCTGTGTGTGTGGCAGGAGGTGTTGGGCTGGAGGCTAACAAGTGATCACTGTAAACACCTCACATGCTGTGAAATGCTTGAGAAGGCCTTGAGTTTGGACATCCTTTGGAAAGAAATAGGCAACAGGAAATGGACATGAAATTTGGAACTTTGAATGTGAGAAATGTCTGTAAGGCTGGGTCACTGTAGTCAGTTGCAAGAGAATATTTACATTTGTAGCATTTACACCATTATCAGTATATCATTAGGATTACTATGATAGTGTTTTCTTTGCTTGGCACTGCCCTACTACATGGGTGTCAAATGTGGTATCCGGCTACTGGCTGAAACATTCTCATTACTTTATTGGTACCAACTTCAGATTTCCTGCCATGATTATTACACTTGCACATGGAACGGTGTCACTCTGTGCAGCTAATGTCTCAGAACACAAGTTTTCTCGATACAACATTCATTTTATCTTAGTTGTATTTTAATTTCAGTATTTTTGCCCTTGCTTATCATCTGATCAGAAATATTGGAATTTCTAAGTGCTGTGGTTTTCACCATGTTTATACAGTACAAAACATATTCAGATTTTCATATGTTTGTAATTTCTTCATTACTTTAAAAAGTGTGAATATGTGTTACAGGTAAGACAAAGAATATCAGGTTCAGTGAGCACGTGAATGCATTTAGTCTGAAACTGGATACATGTGAGAACAAGTTCAAATACTTGAAGGCAGCTGTAGAGGCTGAGCTTGGTCTTGGGGCACCTACCCGTGCCTTCAATTTTGCATCGAAATATCCATTTAAGATTGGAACTGCTAAGGTGCTTGTGGGAGTTGTATCAACAACCAAGACCAGTGCATTCAGTGTGTCTGTGAGTATTAAAAGCGTATGCACATACAGTAAAACTCGTTTAAGAAGTCCCCGGTTAAGAAGATTTCCCGCCTAAGAAGTCAGGATAAAAAAGCACCAAATTCTCCCATTTGATTAACATTAGATGTTGCCCTTTTAATATATCCCTGCATAAGAAAATTTCCCACCTAAGAAGTAACAAATTTGATGATGAAGCAATTTTTTTACCCATTTAATACATTTTCTGTTTCAAATCTTAAAGAATTTCTCCAAGTTTCCATTTGTTCCATTTCCAAAACACAGCATTCAAATGGCATGGTCAGTTCATAGATGTTAATCTCCAAGGTCATTTCCCCCACGTTTTACACAGTGGAATGGTGCAACCTCACGGCCGATGGGGGGTGTCGTAGTTCTTCCGCAATGCACAGACTGTAGTCAGTCCCCACTACTCGGTCTCTTACGACAATTGAAAAATTGTATTGGATGGCCGGAAGCTGATCCAAGCTGTTCTGTGACCTGCATAAGCCTGCGTTTGGCAATGGCTGGCATGTAGCAGCTCACTTGCCACTTCAGCTGCCCGGGACTTGTAGGAAATGAAGGCAGCCAATAACATTTGAAGAAGTTTAGGCACGCCCTAGTCGAAGTGACGTAATGTTCCACATTGTTGAGGGGACAGCGGTTTGATGCGAGATAAGCGAGTGGTCGATTGCAACAACTTGTTTAAACGTAATTTATCAGCAGTAATAAAAAATGGGTCGTCGTGTAGCGTCACTGTGAAACACTTGTGGTGACTGCGTGCAGATTAGTTACATCAGCAAGTCCAGAAAATAAATTCAAGACGCTGTATAGTTAGTGAAAGTAACTGGAACTACTGACCACCCCTTATACTTGAAAAATATTTCAAGGAAAAGTGAACATCTGGAATGAAATATGAACTTGTGAATGAAAAGTCAGTAACAGTATAGGTAAAGGTGTAAGTAAAACTGTGAATGAAAGGTTACAGACAAAATGGTTAAATGGTCAGATACAAGTGAGAATGTGTTAAGATAGCTGCAAATTACACAAATTCAGCATACATGTGTAATAAGTTCACAAAAGAATTTAAAAAATGGAACTTTTTGGTCCAACTCTTTTAAGAAATTTCCCGCTTAAGAAGTCAGATTTTCTTGGAATTTCCAAAAACATCTTAACAGGGTTTTACTGTATTTGATGCATGCTTCTGTGCTTTACTGTCAGTGTGAAAATGCCTTGCATCTTGTAAAGCCATGGTTATGTTTAAATGAATCAGTGTTGAACTGAATATGACTGTCGTGTGCAGTTTACTATTCCTACTGATACGAATACTAGTGCTAATAGCCACCACTACCGCTGCCATTACTACTGCTGCTGCTGTGATTATTATCATCATCATCATCATCATCATCATCATCATCATCATCATCCGAATTTCTCACTTCTCAGCTTTAGCTGGGATATATTCACCTATCCTGGGATGTATCATCAACAGGATCAGGCTCGGTGGTCTTATGTGTAATTTAGGAAATTTCTTACAATTGAACATGTTCCAAGAATTACCACTTTTTGCATTTGTATATATGTGTTTGGGTGCAGGTTAAGTCTCTTTAAACTTTGTGACAGTGACTTTGGAATTATTCCTGTAGCTGAAATTACTATCGGGACCACTTGTACTGCATCCTGCTTCCACATAACACGTATTTCGTTTGCCAGTTCTTGGTATTTCTTTTGTTTTTCTGTTATTGTTTTGGCGAGATTGTGTGTATGTGGAATAGCTATGTCTATTAGGAAGGTATTTTTTGTTTTCTTGTTCATGAGAGTTATGTCATGTCGGTTGAAAGGTATTGTTATGTCCGTAATAATGCTGCGATTCCGGTATAGTTTGAAGTTGTCATTCTCCAGCACATTTGCTGGTTTGTACCTATAGTATGGACATTTGTCTTCAGTTAGTTCAGCTGCTTCTGCCAGTTTCTGGTGTATAACTTTCGCTGCTTCATCATGTCTTTTTATGTACTCGGTAGGTGCTAGCTGTTCACATGCTGCAGCAATGTGCTGGACCGTCTCTGGTTCTTTTCCACATCTTCTACACATCTCGTCGATATTTGGCTGATGATTATGATTATTATTATCCGAATTTCTCACTTCTCAGCTTTAGCTGGGAAATATTCACCTATTATTATTATTATTATTATTATTATTATTATCGTCTCCTTTATGCAGGGTATTCACACTTATATACCTGAAACAAACCATCTTTCTAGTGCATACAGTGTCGCAGCTATGCTGTGCATACTGTTAATGGTGCATGTAATGCTGTCTTCAATATTAAACTCCTTTGTGCTTCTGCATTAGCACTTCCCGCAGTATGTGTACTGTGCCGAATATAGCTGTTTTCTGTAGTTCCTTGATATCGTGCTTTACTGGTATGCTGCTCAAGTATTTTCTAAAGGATTTTGAAATGGTTCCAGTTCCTATTATTACTGGCATCACCTTTGTTTTTACGTTCCACATACACTGTATTTATTTTATTATTATTATTATTATTATTATTATTATTATTATTATTATTATTAGTAGTAGTAGTNTATTATTATTATTATTATTATTATTATTATTATTATTATTATTATTAGTAGTAGTAGTAGTAGTAGTAGTAGTAGTAGTAGTAGTAGTAGTCTGGATAAAGGTGGTGTACAAGCCTTCATGTATTGAATGCATAACAACAGCAGCAATTGCATAGATTTATGAACAAAGTTCCTTATATTTCATGGTTTTACTTGATTCCATCAGGAAAGTACTTCAGTAGGTCATGATCATGTCTTCACTCTGTCCTGAGGTATATTTATCCTGGCATTAATTATATGTAATCTGCTGAAATCTGGTGGAAGAATTTTGGACACAAGAAATTCGAGAAGAAAGTTCAGTCTGCACTTCCTGAATGGTGGTTTATGTAGCAGTAGTTTGGTGAACTTTCATTTTGGGTGATGCCCAGTTCAAATCTGGGCCAAGTCATGGACTGTCCTGACTGAGGATTTTCAGGGGTGTTCTCTTTCACTCCAAGCAAGTGCTAAGACCCACCATTGCAACAGGTAATGAACATCCTCTTCCAAGTCCTTACATTTTCACCATTCATTGTCATATTTCCATCTAACCTGCCATGGCATAAAATCTGTCATTTAAACATGATCATTAAATGACTTTGAAATCAATCTTTTGGATGAAGTTCATTCTTCTTGATTTCCTTCCAACATCATTGGCATACAGTTTTTCCTTGTGCCCCAGTACACTTCACTCATTTGCTGAGTACTGAGACGTTGAGATCTCTTTTATTTAGTTTAAAAATTAAGAGATAGCCTCACGAACCATAAGTTTTGGTACTACTACTACTGTGGGCAGTGTGTTGAATGTATTATGAATAAACTTTGACAGGTCTATACAATTGTTGATTCTTATTCTCAGCTCCAGCAGTTGGCAGCCCTGTACTCAGTAAAAGTTTTACGTGATCGTGGTGTAGCATTCCATGTCGTCGTACCTGTAGATGACCTTGGCTTAACAAACAAGGATGCCAAGACTGTCAAACAGATTGTAGGTAAGTGTCATTGAATTTAGACTCCAAGAGTCTGAACTTTTGGAAATATATTGAAACATATTGCTAAACTTGAAACAGTTGGTGCGGTCAGTTTGGGTACTATAATCGTGAAACATACAATGTAGAGGTTGCTTCACTGTAGGCTTTAAAATTATATTACAAGGAACAGTGAATGGGAGGCAGTATGGTTGGCACAACTCGCAGTGTCACTGGTCCTTCACCTTTAGTGCATAATCAGTTTTGTTGTATTTATTTTCCTAACTTATGTATAAGTCCAAAATGTGGCAGGAATTATACATGCACAGAGCAGGGATGCAAACACTCATGCACCCAGGTATGCATATAGATCTTGATGTAATCGAGTGTTCAAAATTTTATGATCTCATTGAAACTTGAAATGGCTTGACAATTTCATAAATTTCTCCAGTATCAGATGTCATGAAAATCCAGTCAACGTTTCTCACGTAGTTATAGGCACACAGATGGACAGGGTAGTTTTATTAGACATTCTGCAGGGATTCATGTGTGCCTAAACAAGATAAGAATGTAGAAGTCAGTGTCATAGTACCGTTGTAGTGCAGAAAGAGCAAGCTGAATTTCACTGGTATAGTCACAGCCAAAAGGCTTGGATATATTTCCTCAGGATATTTTCCTTCAACATGCAATACATGCGTCTTCTTTCTTCATTGTAAACTACATTTTTAACCCCTTCACTTCAGTCTTTTTAAATACTACAGGCAGCTCCTTCATTTTTTCTTCCACCTGTGACTACCTTGTTCAGGTCTAATAAATACTGATACATTGGATTCAACCATGTGAGAAACCTTTTGGTTATTTTCCATCTTCTCTCTGATTGCCACTTCAGAGCATACAAAACCTTGAATGAATGTGAATGGCCAGTAGGAATGGCTATGAATAACACATAGCAGGAAAGAATAAGAGGAGTGCTTATACAGCAGTGGAGAAAAGTTAGTGTTATAAATGGTACAGGCTGGCTCAAAATAAAAGATCTGAATTGCACAATAATATGATACACATCTTTTAAAAGTTAATCCTTACTGGCCATGCATAGCATTACTTTGATAGGGCAGTGTAGTTGAGACCATCTGTTCTGCTTTCATGCACCATTACACACAAGTTAAAATCTAGCAGCTAGCCCCATTGTACTGGTGTGATTTAAATCACTAATTTCTGGATGATGAACTAGACAACATTTTATAACAATAGGCTGAAATTGATTACTCTAATTTTAGCTCTAATATGAAACTACTAAAGTAGATATTATTGATTTCATTAGATGTATTAACCTTTTAAAGCCTAGCGGTAACTTTATGTACCACCAGGTTTAACATTAAAAAATTGTATGTGGTATTCATATTGCTTTTATGTGTTTTGTGTGGATTTCAGAACAAACAGCAACTTTTGCCTTATACGGACATTAACAAATTGGTTTTATAGCAGAGATGGAGAGTGTTTACAGTGCGGTATACCCTGAATCCTTGTATAAAACAGATACGCTTCGTTTTTAAAGGGTTAATATGCACTAATAAAAATATTGTATTCTTTCACTGATATTAAAGGAACTAACATCTAGCCTGTACCAATATTGTGTGTCAAGAATATCTGGAAGATTCTGCCTAGCTTAGTTTGCTTTAGATTTTTTACCCATAAATTATGTTATGTGTTTCTGAAGATATATTTGTATATGCCAAATATTTCAACTTCTTTCACCCTAACTGTACAGTAAGCATTTCATGTGGTATGTGCTTTTTAGCTGTCGAGTATAGACGCTATCACATGAAATTGTTCTGGGATCTCAGGGAATTTAATATGTTCAGATGTGTTGCTACTTGTGTGATAAAAGCTTTTTCTGTTCATTGTTCAGAAGAGCAAAGTGAAGCAGTACAAAACATTTACTCATGTTCAATGACTTTGATGACAGCCTTGTAACAAAGATCCATTTTGCATGCTAATATGATGAAAGAACAGTGAATTGTGAAAAATGTCGGTTACCATGGAAAAGTCATTTTGCTGGTAGCTCTTCTTGTGCAGAAAACATGGTAACTGGGAGGAAAACATGATATATTATGCATAATGAGATGTTTTTGGAGCTGTTTACATTAATTTAAATTTTCTTAGGAAGCTGCATTACAGTGCAGTCGTATTTTGGAGATGAGTATAGTAATTTAGATTGTTACATTGGTTCTGTTGAAATGTAATTCGGGTTCTGTGACAGAAATATAAACACACTTTGTTTGCTTCATTAGGTTTTGATTCTGATCATGTATATTTGCTGAGTGATGCAAAGAAGAAGGTCTTGGAGGGCAACACAGAACTACATAATGCTCTTACCTACAGTAACAACATTTGGATTCCCATTGCACTTGATGTATGTACAAAACCTTTATTTCTACCTTCTACTTTGAACGACAAACACTGTCATGTATTCCAGAAGTTAGGGATTCATTTATTATATATACATGGCTTACAATTAACCCTTGAATGACACTGGAGCTTGAATTACAACTATTACCCAGAAGGGGGTGGTTTTAAATTAATGCACCAAGACCAGTAGTATGTGGAGAATTACACATCTGTACAGTGCACTGAGACAATCATTGAAGGGTTAAACCAGAAAATTTGTTACATTAACATTGCTTTAAATTACATTGAATGTCGTAATTACCATGATATCTAATACGAATGGCTAAAATATGAAGTTTAGGTGGACAAGTCTAGTACCAAAACTAACCTGTTACCGTCTAAACTCAATACCATGTTCACGTGTAGGATTCTGTTTTAAAAAAGAAATTCCATGTGGTATAATGTAGAGGTAAAATATAGGGTAGATTAAGCTAATGGACAGCCCTCTTCTTGCAGAGTTATGGAGCAACATATATTGCACAGAATTTCATAGACGCAAAATCATCCGGCAGGAAGCAATTCTTGCAAGTATTCTCACGCCGAATTGCCGAGTCACTGGAAGCAGAGTTGCATGAGGACTGCACATGCCATGTCTCGGCTGGAATATACCCCTTCTCTGAATGCAAGGTTACTAGTCGTAAAGAAAGGGAGCCATTGGCTGTGAGTATTTTCATCTTTCTGTTTGTTTCTTTTTAGTGGTTTGATTCCTGTAATCAATCAGCTTGACTGCTGTGGTGTCTTTTCCATACTCATTGTGTATATTCATTTCTTCTGGGTGTCACAGACAGAATTTTAAATTGTGTATGGCAGATTTTGAAATATCTTATGTGCATATAATCAAGGTGCCAATCTGGGTCATTCAAATACTGTTTCATAGTCTAACCTATGTTGACACAAGATACAGATAGGACATAATCGCCTGGGACCATGTATGCTAGCCCACATTAACGTGGGTGTGCCAGTCATGGGGTAGTCATGTCTAAGCTGCAGGCTATACACAGCACCAACCATTAAAAGGTAAATTTTCTTAACATTTATACCCTATTCCAAAACTGTTATGGCTTTTGATCTACAGTAACATCTCATTAACGTGTTCTTGCACAGGGCAGCTGTCAGAGCAGCTTTGTCATATGTGAAGCCTGCATCTAACAGGAGTATAGACTCTGTTTTTCCCCTCCAGCTCAGCTTATGTTATTTCACATAATAGTCTTAAACAGCTGACCTTAGCTCCTAAGCAGGCTTCATACCTTGAGATAAGATTTCTTGACATGCCAAAGCTGTTGACTTTAAATATTAGCAGTTTTTTTAGAAGAATTTTTATCAGGTCTTGCAAAGAAAATTGCATTTTCTGTCCTGTTAATTCCATGAATGATTGTGACAGAATTAATTGAATATTACAAGTGAAATTTTTTATTTGGAAAAATGCAAGGGCTATGGTTTTTTGTGCACTTACAGCACACCAGGCTGTGAGTGAACAATCATGAAAAGGAACTTATAAACTGCATCGGATTTTGCAGCACCAATATCTGTGATTGTGGCTGTGTACCTTCTTACTTACCTACTTCCATGCAGGCCAAATTCATTAAGCTAGCCAGCATATTCTTTTCCTGTGATCAGGGCATGATTAAAAGACACGTCTCTACTGTTTTGTACAGATTGTTTCTATTGCTGGAATGGCTTCAAGTTCTACCAAAATTTCTGGGTTAGAAGAATGACCAATTGTATTCCTTTGCCACAGTGATTATAATTTCAGGACAAAATGTTATTAAAATCCAGGCTATAGATCTGTGCCATCACTTCACCATTACTAGCTCTAAAACTGATATATGTGCATAATGCTTGAAATATTATGAACTGAGTTTTCTCAGTTATGTTCATGTTACACTCAGCACTGGTATATGATTTAATATATCTGTACCTTTTGTGCATGAACTTATGTTCTGCATGCTTACCTATACTACAAAAATTCTATGTAATTTTCTCTTTTATTGCAGCAAATCAAGGCATCAAAAGGTGGAGTAAAGGGATGAGAAAGAAACCGTTGTAGAAGTTAATAAATAACATGCAGAAAATTGGAGAAAAATTGAAAAACCGTGCTGAACTATTTGTATAATAATTTTTACTTTTTAAGTTATGAATACAGTTGCAGTAAAGTCATGTGAAATCATGATTAATGATTATGTTAAGTATTACTTCTAACATGCATGTTATTACGTATAAAATGCTGGAGAAATTATTGCTGTCTGTTAAATAATTTGTCTAACAGTGTTGAAAGGAAACTTTTGTGTATTTTGTTTATAAATGTTAGAGGAAAGGAAGAATGCTAGTCAGAAGCAGTTGAGCATTTTAGAAAGGAAATAATGTACAGAATGGCATAAATATAACTTTGGTACACTGTCATCTATTTGTATTATTTAAATTGCGCGTATACCAATCAATGCAAATTCTAAGGTTACTTTGTCCATAATATTCAATATTTGTAGTAATGTTTTATATTGATATGAATCATGAACATTGGATTGGCATGTAAATAAATCAAAAGGAATACTTTTGTCACCAACAAGAGAAATATTAGTATTATTCACTCACAGGTTGCACTGAATTGCTTTCTCTATTGCATTTAATTCTAGTTGTAAATGTTTTTATGGTTTCCCTCAATTCCTGTTAGTAGTTGCCACAAAAAATGTAAACCTATCCACATTTCACATCTTGTGAACCTCTCTGGATGCAAAGGAGCTGGGATTGTGTAATCGGTATAATGGCTAGGCTATGGGCTGGTTTGTCTGAGTTTCGAATCCTGGCTGGGGCAAGATAATTTTCTCTTCTCCAAAAACACCCAGACCAGATCTGGGACCCACCCAGCCTTCTGTTCAATGTGTACAGAGGTTACTGTCCTGGGTTAAAGCAGCTGGGGCATAAAGTTGACCACTCATCTCCACCTAGTGCCCAGGTTAAGAAGAGTGGAGCCATACCTCATTGCCCCTGTATGCATTCATGATGTGGACAGGGACAACTTTGCTCATAGTTGCCAATGTCATCATCATATCATCATCATTAAAATCATCATTCTCATTCTCATTTCTGAACTCAAAGCAGTCTCAGCCATAAGCATAGAGTGTAGTCATTATGGAAAGATGCTGCTTATGGCATGGCAATAGTTTAATGCGTGACCATACAGCTAAGAGTTTAGGGTTTCTTCCTTGTAAAGTTGAACTAACAGTCATGTCAGACTGTAGTTAACATGAAACTAATAACATCCTGTGCTACAAAATAATAATTGGATTGCTTATTTTGAAAAAGGTACAATTTTGACGTACATGAGTTCCATCTGTTTATGCAGCTGTGTTTATTCTGAAAAGAGGCTTGAGTCATTGTCTGTTGCCCTTTCCAAAACAAATGTGCATTCTGCATCAGAATTCTTTGCTTTTTCCTTTTTTTCCCCTTCCTCCCACCCGCCCCCCCCCCCCCTTTACACAGGTCATCATGCAAGAACTACGTACAGGCTGTGTTAAGGTCTAAGTTATGAAGTTACTTCTGGTTTTTAATCTACTTAGAGATGTTTGTGTGAGAAAAAGACCGGTCTGATTTACCAGAATCAGAACAGATGTCATAGAAATCCCCATATATATAAAAATAACTTTGGTTCATTTCTTCGTTGTTTGTTCATTCATTTCTTTCTTGGTCACTGGTTTGTTACAATGACCATTATTGCAGTTCTCTGTGAGGTAAATGCTGAGGCAAACAAGCCTATTTGCCATGGTTACCAGGTGTGTTCTCTGTCAGATACTTGCTGAGACAGAAGAAACAGTTGAGCATAAAGCACAGTTGCTGGTTTCAAAATAGATATTTTCGTATGTGTCAAATGTTATTAGGTTGTTAGGATAGCTGAGGAGGTACTCATGACAGCACTCTGTTACTGTTTCTTTGCAAGCGCATTTGGTGTTGACATGGTTATCCGAATGGCCAGTGTAAGACAGTGGTAGCTCAAGATAAGAAAGGATGGGGACCAGGAGGACCTAGTTACAAGGGTGTACTGTGAACATTTCTTTACAAATACGTTTGGCATTGTCATTATTATTGGAATAGCCATAATAATATTAGATCACATTACATTCTAGGTGCAGGTGTTTGTGCATGTGTCTTTCTGTCTGTAAGTGTCTTTGCCAGTCATGACTCAGCACGAAATACAGACAGAGCTTGTAAGGGGGGAGGGAGGTGGGAGGCAGAAGCCAGTACAATTTACTGGGGCCTGGTGGTCCAGAAATTTGTACCAACTATGTTGTGTATATGTTTTTATCTTTCTCAATAGTATCATTATTTGCCAATTGTACAAATTAAACCTTCCAGGCCAAGCCCAAGTCACTCTCCAACTGACAGTCAGTCATTCTGATTTAGTGTAAAGATTTTTAGCCAGTCTGCCCTTGCTGGGGGCCCCAAAATTATTTTTTTCAGCAGGACCTGCACCTGCTCTTAGTGGCCCTGAAAAAAGACAGGACATATGAGGTATGAAAATTTTATTGTGTGTTTAATACTAAAAACAATTGGAATAAATGAAGTGCTTTATTATTTTTAAAATAGTTGTAGATGTATTAGATCATGGGTGTTTAACCTTTTTTGTGCCATGGAGCCCTTTGAGAGTCTGATGAAACCTGCATACATCTTCCCAGAAAAACGTATTTAAATGCATAAAATAAAATACCTAGATGTAGAATCTATATGTATTACAATCTATATAATAAATTGTATTACAAAGGAAACCATTTATCCTCAACTACTGTTTTCAGAATATTAAAAAATAACGAGTATATATTATGGTGCTTCTTTATTAATCCATTAAATCAATAAAAGACAATAAACCAATTGGAAAGATAGGCAAATTAAAATTAAATTATATTTTTTTAAAAAGACATATCAGTGTGGAAGAAAATGTATTCTGGTTTCCCTTCTCAGGGTATAATAATTTCAGACAGATTTATTTAATTTAACAAAAATTTTTGGAGTGTAGAGGCCATAAATTACTTTGTTGCCTACATTCGTCATTGAATGAAAAGCTAAATTTCAATCAGGAGTTAGTGAAAATAAAGTTGCAATTTTTTTCCATCCCAGTTCACAGACTCCCTGGAATCTAACCATAGACCCCTTGGGCGCCTGTGGACCCCGGTTAAGAACGGTTGGCTTAATGTTGTTGCATGGTATGTCACTGAGCTGGTGAGTGACATTGCTTCGTAGTTAAAACCTGTTTTACTTTCTGAGCAACTCCGCTTGACTTGAGGGGATCCGTTGCTGTCTAGCTGTCACGGATAATTGCAGCCAGTCACGTTCATGTATGGCGGGAATGGCGAAAACTAGAAAAGAGGTGTTAATTGTGGAAGTTTATTCAAGACGTTCTCTGTGGACAGATGATGATGGATGTCACAAATAAGCTGTAAGAAGAAGCAGCCGTGGCGTGTGGTATGACAAATAGTAAGTAGTGTCAAATGACTGGTAAGCTGAACGCAGCAAGTCGACCATTAAAGCACACATACTCAGTCATTCCATAGTATGTCAGCACTACCTGTGTTTATGGTTCATTTCAGCGACCTGTTTCTTTTCATCATGAAGCATATTTAGGAATATATAGTACAGAGTAAAATGCATACACATGCATGTCAACAAGAATCCTGTGTAGGTGCACATGCAATTGTCAGTTACAAATTGATGATTCGGATGCCTGGCCTACAGTTCAAGAAGTGCCTCCTCCTTAAATTGTCATTAATTTGTCGTCTCATATAATTTTTTAAATTTTTCATCAGTATGAGTGTATCTTTTTTTTTTGGTCAAAATATGTTATCTGGATCCACCCTGCCCGTTTTAACAGCATGTCGTTCCGACTAACGTCGTCGGCCGTTTCGCCATCTACGTGGTAAGGAGGATGATATCAATTTCCGTCTGTGTCGTAAGAAGTTACGGAAGGTTGCGGTAGATGGCGGTAGTGATCATGAACTCTCTTAGTTGTACCGAAAATCCCAAGAGATGGCAGACGTTAAGCTTAATGTGTTGAAAAACAGCTGTGCGTGCGCGAGGTGACGGTGTTTTTGTTTCCGATCCGCGGTGCTGAGTATTTCTGTCATCGGGGTTGTGATGCCGTGTACATTGGTATATAGGCATCAACTTTTCGGAGGAGTTCGCTGTCTCCGTGTCCAGGGTAGTCCATGACCAGTAGGAGTTAAGATGCACAGGGGTTTGACTGCCGTCGATTCTTCCGCCGACCTGTGGTTTGTGACCCGGTAGTGACGTATAGCGAAATTCTGGCGCGTTCTTGTCTTTGCAGTCTACTCGCAGGGCAGAAGAGGAGGTCTCTTAAGTAGAGTAAAACAAATTGTGCTGTCCGTTCAATGAATTGAGGGGCCCACTTAACACGATTACCGTTTATATACCTTGTTTAATTATGCTTCAGAGTCGTATTTTAATAGGGTACTGAATTAAGAAAATAAAATAGACCTCCTTTAAATGCAATCTGAAAGCAGTCAAGCTGTCTTTGTTGTTCGTGGGGTATGATGGCTAGGCGCAAAGAAGATTGTTTTTGGTTGTCACACGGGATGATAGGTATATGTAACGCAGCTGGACAAGTCCGTGGATCATGCCTCGGCTTATTTCCCCTGATATATACCTTGGCCCCATCCCGCGTTTTCACTTTTTTTGGTGATCTTAGTACCTCTACACATACGGCCAGCGCAAAGCGAGTGTAGACAGAAGACGGCATACATGCGTCTACCGCTTTGCTCATGTCGCTGTCAGAGTTCAGCTTGCTATGTTAAAAAAGTTGCAACTTCACTTTTCATTTGTTTATAATTTAGAGCGTACAGCCGAAATTGGCAATAGTTTCCCAGCAGCAATAATTTGTCCCGTAACACCACTGCGAAAACGACATGTTGTTTCCAAGTTTCTTAGAACTGCATTATTCTCCACCTTCGTAATCGCTTTTGGTCGGTCAATAGCGAGGCATTTAAACAAACAAAAATTGGGCTTTCGGCGGAGAAGTGAAATACGCCCAGCTTTTGACTGATCAGAACTGTGCATATTAACAAGGCTAGTGCAACTTCACCATCCCCCAAGGAAGGTTGGTTTTGTGTGGCAAAGCTGAGATGCCTGGAGTTCATGTTTTAGAGAGAGCGGAATTAATTTCACGTCACTCAGCAGCTCATTTCAGACTTGTAAAAACGCTATAAATGCATTCAGTGGAATCGTCTCACCTGGACGAAGACTAACACGTATGTAAGCCTACGATCAGCTGTCAGGTGGGATCGTGGGGCGTTGTTGGAGATGCGTGTGGCAGTGCATATGGCCGTAGTTGTTTATGCAATGTCGTACTTTGTGTTACATTTTAAGTTAAATCAAAATGGCTCGATAATCTTTAGTAAAATTCGTCGATAGTAAATTTCACGAAAATTCGTTTAGCCGATCTCGGTATGTTACATGCGAACAGATGAACGGATAGAGCAGTTTTAAGCACACGGAGGTTATGTCGTAGGCAATAATTGAAGTACACTGCAAAGTGTTACTAGAACCAATGAAGTGGCATTTGTTTATTGCTGCCTCGAAAGTAAAAAATCCCGACAGTAAACAGAGATCACCGGAAATCACTTAGATCACCGAGTGTAGGTCAAGAGGTAGACATTACGAACGCGCATGTACGTAAAAATTGAGCGGGAACAGTAGTAGGGACAACTGCACATGCGTATTATGTTTGAAGGCACTGATACCGAGCCATGTGATGGCGGTTAGGTAACAACACTGATCAGTTGGCCCGTGCATGGCCAGTGGTGAACATCTGGAAGGCGGCGGGGAGTAGGAGGAAGGAAAGCTTGTGCTGTGTGTGAGTGTTTGTGAATGAAGGTAGTTCTACTGGCAGCGTAATTTATTGAAATTGTGTAGTGGTCTGACAGTCAGACGGAATACTAGAAATACCATTTTGTATACAGAGCATTATATAGACGAGGGAAGAAATGTCGGAGAATGTACTGTAGGTTTTAGAAAAGCTTGTAAACCACGAGTAGTGACCAGGATGAACGTATGGAAATTCAAGATTGAATAAACAACAGTTACTTAAAATAGGCGCACCGTACTTTGTAAAGTTTTACAATTATAGTGCAATAATGCTGAAAAATCTAGGTCATTCAGAGTGATCTATTGAGAGATAACAGCTGCTCTAGTTAGTTGCAAAATCAATACCAAGAATAGGAAACTCTAAATCGCAGCCACGTATGAGCTCTTAAATGTACTGGTATTCAGAGTTTGCAAATCTTGTCAGTTAAGTAGGCCTGTTAAATCGTACGCAAGGTATAGAGTACAGTTTTGTACAATTATAGCACCTGACGGTTTGTCGTTCTTTATATACGCCGCAACCTGTTCCGGTTTTCTAAGAAACTGTTATCAGTGTTAGTGGTGGTATTACGTTTATGAATATGCAGTCAGTAGATGAGGCGTTTGAATTGTAGACGGGAGTGTGACCGTGTGTATCCTACTTGTTTATAAATCGAACGCACTCATGTGTGTGTGTTGAGAATGTGATCTATACTAAACATGAGGTGCTGGAGCAATGCTGGATAGTTACACCAAATGTGAGTAGTACGTTAACGTGTGTGTGACACGAAACATGCCTCGCGCGTCGAATATTCCCGTGGCATCAAAAAAATAGTGAGTGGAAGTAAAGACAAACTAATTTAGTTTACAGATCTACTGCTACGGTTGGTATATTTGCAGGCTCTTCGTATGTCGTTTTAGTTTAACGTGTTTGTCGTAGATGTTCAAGGATACGTTTGAATTCATGTTCATATTACGTAAGACTGCAAGAGTCGGAACCTTCATAACGAATTGAGTATAGGGTAGTGTGTAACTGTGAGAATGTTGGGAGGCCATGCTTGCGGGCGCTCAACAGTTGCAGTTTTCGTGGCGAGTACATTTTCATTGTATGCATTGATCACTGGTCCCTGATATTTGGGGGAAGGCATTGTCTGACGGTGTTCAGGAAGATATTTGGTTCTGAGAGGAGAGAAGTAGTAGGAGACTGGAGAAAGTTGCTGAATGTGGAGCTTCATGATTTGTATTCCACACTGAATATTATTAGGGCGATAAAATAAAAAAAATGAGGTGGGTGAGGCATGTGGTATATATTGGAGAGAAGAAAAATGGGTACAGGGTGGGGAGATCTGAAGGAAAGAGACCACTATGGAAGACCTAGGTGTAGCTGGGGGGCTGTTAAAATGGATCTTGAAGAAACGGGATTGGTTGACATGCACTGTATTCAGCTGGATCATTGTAGGGGCAAGTGGCGGGGTCTTACGAACGAGGTGATGAACTCGGGAGTTCAATAAAATGCGCGAGTTTCTTTACTAGCCGAGCTTCGGAAGTAGGACTCTGCCCCGCGGTGCTGATTAGTCTTTATGGAACGGGACGTTAGGTTTACGGAGGAACTTTAAAGCCATTCAGAATATAAAATACAGGGTGATTAAAAATATTAGTGTTGTATGGGGCATTTTATGCTACTTGTTTTGTTGATTGTGAAACATTGACAGGGCAACCAAGCTGATTTCGGAGCCACGAAGGAGGGTAGCACCTTTGATGCAGGTCTACCAGGCTGTAACCTACTTACCTGCCTGCCTGCCTGCCTGCCTGCCTGCCTACCTACCTACCTACCTACCTACCTACCTACCTACCTACCTACCTACCTACCTACCTACCTACCTACGTAGCTTCTTTCCTTCCTTCCTTCCTTCCTTCCTTCCTTCCTTCCTTCCTTCCTTCCGTGCTCCAGTACGCCATGTCAGTATTTACCAATCAACAGAACCCACAAGTAGTGCTGTAGACGTAGAGTCTCAGTAATCGCTAACTCGCAGAAAGAATGTGAGGCAACATATTGACTGGAACTGGTGTGGAATGTGTGTGTTGAAAGAAGGTTTCATTAAGTATGTTTTGGCTTAGATACAAAAGCTCTGAGCCATCCGATTTCATGTTTATAATTTTAGGTAAACTTGCGTTTGGAAAGTAAAGAACACCAAATAAACAAGTAAAATCAATATCAGTTTCAATACAGCTATATTTATTCGACAATAGAGTCTGTGTATCTAATTGAGCTACATGTTTCGACTTAAATTAGCTGATCTTCAGGCTTTTAAACTAAAAAAAAAAGGTTGATAAACTTTAAACATGCGGTTTTAAAGTTCAAGAGCCTGAAGATGACGTAAGTTATGTCGAAACATGTTGCTAACTTAGACACACAAATTTTATTGTCTAATAAAGATAGTTGTGTTGATATTGATACTGTTTTACTTGTTCATAATTGACACACAAAGGTATGCCGCACGCGCAAAAAATAAAAAAAATAAAACAATAGAGGACGCCGTGACTGAACAGCGAACACAAAACTGAAATTTGTTATACGCCTCTTGTGTACTCTGCTGAGTCTGCTCCTGGGATGGCTGACACGAATACGATTTCCTGTCCGTGATATATTTTTTTCGTCACCTTCGCGTCCGGCTCGTCCCTGCACTCGCCTCCTAGAAGCAATCTAGCTTGCTGTCCAAGTTGTTAAATGACAAGAGCGAAAGTTTACCATTCATTGTCTGATCTCGAGGTCTAGAATGCATAGAGCTTTACACGGACACCTGATGGAAGCCTTCGTAACCTTCTCAGTATAGATGCAAATTTACCCTTTTGTATAAGATTAGTTGTTTCGTGTTTTTAGCACGTCGTTTGAAGCCTTGTTACTGGAACGGTACAAAAGCAGGACTGATATCGATTAATTTACAGATGAAATTAAGTATTGATGGCCTTTTGTGGAAGGTTACGCAGTTGTTCAGTAACCTCCCCCCCCCCCACCATTTTTATGGAATTCGTGGGTTCATTATCCTGTTCACAAAAAGCCGCCACTGGGCGCTTCCACTAACCACTTGCGCTCAGTACGCAGTCGCGACATCCCGCAGCCCCCTTGCTCGTTTTAATATTATCTGTCGACAGTTACGCCTGTTATATGCCCCTTTTCTTCGGGTTTTATGACTAAAACTGTAACGGCTTGTGAATTTCCTATAGCCACCATGCACGTTAAATGCTTTGCCCATCTTTCTTTCTTAGTATAAAAGGTAAAGCAGTCCCATTACAGGCCTGAACAGGCCCTTAGGGTTCCAGCAGGTTGCGGTTCCCAGATTTCTAGACAATCGGCACATGAAGGTGGTGAGGTCAGCCCAACGCACCGGCCGCCTTTACCCCCCAGGAAATATTCCTGGTACTCATTTCTGTTAGAGGCTGAGTCGACCCCAGGGCCATAGTGGACCGACAGGATTATGTCAATGAAAAATTCCACTGACGCCATCGGGAATCGAACCCGCGACCTGTAACGCAGTGCCTCAACCAACTGCGCGACCGCGGCCCCCATCTTTCTTAGTATAGTTAACCTAATAACTGTGTGAAGAGCAGAAACTGTGAGTGAGTTTAGTACGTGTGTGGGTTTTCTTTGTCCACTGGTATATCGTCTATTCTGAGCACATTTTGCCTCTCAGACTTTCTCAATCTGTGTTTTCTTCCTGGAGAAATTAAGCCCACGTGCATAAAAAGAGCGAAACAGCTTATTGAAGTAGGCAAAATTGATGCAGTTTTGATTTATTTTCAGGTGTGTTTTCGCGAAATAAAATTCTTGGCAACAGATTTCTGCATGTTGCCATATTAATGTTAATGACTGTACCAAATACAAAGTCTTTCATGGCGTGTTATAGCACCATTTCACTGTGTTTTACTTACTGCACGGGATTTGTTATTTTTATTCCATAATTTCAGAAAATAAAGGAATTCGCGCGTTGTATCATGTTAATCTTTCTTTTGTGAAAATACAGGGTCATTCCAAAAAATATACTGACGCTAAATGGTGTACAATCTGTCCACTTCAGAGTTAGGAATTTTAGCAGTCTGTCCGTGATTATTTCATCCACGTTTGAAGCTCAAAATATTGTCAGCGTGGATAATGATTTCTAATTTATTAGGTTTCCACTGGAAAATCCTACTAAAGTTAATAATCCAATTCATTACCAACCAAAAAATTATCTCAACCAACAATCGAATACTTTGAATGAAGTACAACCAAATAATGATGCGAAATTAAACTGTCCGAAATAAAATGAATCGATAGTTTTAGAAAACATTATCACACATAGCTATTTGTCCAACAGAATCATAATTGAATTAAGGAATCCGTCCGAATATAGGCCACTTAGTTGTGCATTAGTGGTGGTGATATCTTCAAGTGTTACCACTTGCTTCTTGCACAGTCAAGGATAGCTATTCCGAGCACATCTCGGTTTTGAAACCACTCACTTATATAAGTGCCATTACGTAGTGAATCTGAGTATGGAAAATGCTTCCTGTAAGTTTTTCTCAGACTGTACGGTGTCACGTGTTTACAAGTTTGACGTAATTTGAGTGGCACGCATTAGACCAGTGAAACACTGGGCGCAGATCTGACGAGAAGGCATCTCGACGCCATGCCATGCGGGCCTGTTACGTAATATGAAGCCGTTAAGTAACCAAGTGGATTTTATTCGGTGGGGTTCGCACTGTTTTCATTATTATAGTCTGTATTTTACACAGCGTAGTCCTAAGGCTACGGGCTGGATGACAGAGCAATCGTGGTTCGAATCCTGACAGAACCTAATTTTATCACTAAACTTTAAAAGGTTAATTTTCCTTCTACTTGCAGCTGTGATACCCACAGGTTATTATTGACTTTATTAACCCTTTAAAGACGAAGCGTATCTGTTTCATATAAGGACTCAGTGCGTACCGCGCTGTGAACACTCTCCACTTCGGTTATAAAAATCAGTCTCTTCATATTTTATAAGGCAAAAGTTGCTGTTTGTTCTGAGATCCGTACAAAACACATAAACGCAATGTGGGCACCACGTAGAATTTTTTAATGTTAAACCTGGTGGTACATAAAGTTACCGCTAGGCTTTAAAAGGTTAAAACGTCAGCCAGTATTTGACATACAAATACTCGACGATAAATAAATTTTCGATAACCTTCGCAGACCTTTGTCAATGGTCAACTTTCTTGCCGTTATGGTACTAACAGGGCCCCATGCCCGCTGACGATGAATGGCGACGGCGACGATGATGATTATGCCCTGTCACAGGGAGATGGTCAAGTGCTGCCAGTGTCGGCCGTATCAGTCGCGTTTATAGTATGTTCGAAAAGAAAAATGGTGTCGACGGTTGACAAAGTATCTTGAGTGGTTAGGAGACTCGTTTCCGAGAGGACACAACCGTGAAGTGAAAGAACACCCAAGTGTGGGCCACAAGAATTATTGCAAACAAACAACAGTAGTAGTATTAAGGAACGGCGAGTTAGTCCGTACCGTTGTAGACCGTTATCGTCTTTGTAGACACTGCTTCCATTTCGCGACCATTTTCAAGATGTTTGTGACGTGTAAGTCTTGCCAACTGTCTGGAACAAGTACGAGTGACTCGTGTCAAAGGGATGGGTGAATGGGTAAATAATAATAGTAGCCACTAATGTAGCTTCATATCTCACCCTCCAAATTATTTTTATTTGGGCACTCCCGCCCCCTCCGCACCTAAATACGTCTAAACGTGTAAGGAGTGGAGTGTATATACCATATTCGTATTGCTCAAGTTAAAACGTTGTGATTTTTTGCTTCGGTACTTGTGTGTGTGTGTGTGTGTGTGTGTGTGTGTATAGTCTTATATATAGGTCTGTATTTAATCAGATAATCTTGTTTGCCTTTATGGGACAGTACTTTAGGTTGAAGACGATTCTGTTGTGCTCGCTTCCTTTATTGTGTCACACAAATTGTATTAGGTAGGTTTGCAGTTTGAGTCTCAAATTTGCTACAAGCGAGGCAGAAAATTAACATCACACATGGCGGTATGTCCATATAATTTGGACAGGTAGGCCTGCGTGTTTACTGCACTTAGTAGGATAATCGGCGTGTTGAATTTCTAAATCAGCCGCCCTTACCGAATATGTCCTGGGATACTTTCTTATGAATATTTTAAAGTCTTATGTTGCTCTGAAAGTAACGTTTTAAGGTTCTCTGCTGTTTTCGCCCACCCTCAGTCTCGCTGCATTAGAATGGAAAGTTGAACAGACTCCAACCACTGTGTGAGTAACTAACTGAAAGCAATTGGGACTTCCTTGACAATTCGGCATTGTGCTGAGGTGGTCATAAATTGCACGCCGTTAAGGAACTGTAAAAGTCGTCAGCTCTCATTAACTCATAACTAACTCTGTCCCGATTCAGTTGAGTTCAGTCTACACTGTCACACTTGTTCCACTAAGATCATTTTAATGTTCTGTCACCTATATCTAGACTGACCAGGTTGTTTCTTTTTCTGTTGAGGTTTTTCGAGTAGGATTTTGTAGTCATTTCTTACCCCTCCTCCCCGTAATATGCATGCTACATGCCTCGTACAACTCACTGATTTAATCATTCTAACAGTATGCTCTATAAGTGAGAAGTAACCATTTATGAAGCTCCGTAATGTGTAATTTTTTCCACAGCCCCCTTACTTTCTCACGAGGTAAATTTTCATATTGACGTAAAGAAGTAGTGAAAACCATAGTTTATGTGTCTATATTTAAAGTTTGTGGATGAGACACCGGGAGATAAACACTGAAGTAAATTTCAGTTAGCAATCTACGAATTCAGTTCGCTCTTAATTCAGTTATGAATGCCCTTTCAATTTGCCCTTTCTTGCTCAAAAGATTTATTAGAACTGTTTGAAGCACCGGTGACAGAGAGGGTTCCAGCAGGAAGACGAGGGTTCTCATATCGAGACTTGCGTAAGAATGACTTATATAACAGACAGCTGAGGTTTGCTTTCCCCCCTCCCGTCGTGTAACTGATATGGAATTACGCTGATCTGCCTGCCAGCTGAATGCACAGTGATTTGCTGTTGGTACGAAGGTCTATTATGCTGGTCGAACTGCGGCCTTCATTAACGAACCAGCATTCAAGGTAGAGAGTAGAGCTGGATCAGACGAGGAACTGTAGTTTAACGTCAGAACAAGTACATTTCTTTAATTAAACAGAATAAGAGTACATATTTCGACCACACTTCCGGGTCATCTTCAGGCCAAGAAGCACTAGAAACGCGTAAGAGGACAGTTTGTTAACGAGTGGGAATATAGTATCAAGTCTGCATAATATTGAACATTTTCGGCGTGTGTGTACAGAAAGGCAGGTGCTAGGTGCGTTCTCAAAATTGTGAAAAGCCATTATTAACTTTGTCTTCCCGTCCGCATGGAAAAGTCGGCTCCAACCGGACAGATTTTCGTGAACTTTAATATTTGTGATTTTTCGAAAATCTGTCGAGGAAATTCAGGTTTCATTAAAATCGGACAACAATACCGGCTACTGTACATGAAGAGTTCTGCACAATTATAATACCTGACTGAGTCCGTCTCAGAATGAGAAGTGTTTCAGACAAAAGGTGTAGAGAAAATAAAAACACATTTAACGTTCAATAACTTTTTTTTTTCGAAAATCATGCCAGTTATGAGATATTGTGGAAAAATATGGCAGAGCCGGACGGGCCACAATGATGATAACGGCGCATGCGCATTGCATGCTGGATAACTAAGGCTACACATACACAGAACAGGTAACACATGTTGCTGTTCCACGGCAACAGTGGTTAAGCGAACACGCCTCATTGTTACGTCATACGTACATTGTCCGTCTTGTGTTGACGTTAAAGGAGACTACTCTTTCGGCACAGTGGCATTCTGTGTGCGTTGGAGCACAGTCCTGTTCCGTCTGAGAATCGCTAGACAATTCACTAGTTACGATGTATTTGCCAGTGAGATTTAATTGAATGAGTAAGCTACCTAGTCCTAAGAAGGCTTGTCTAAATCTTAAAACATACCTGAAGGACAAATTAAATAAGTAATGGATGACAACATATTTTAAAGATTCAGTCCAAAGCTACAGTGTATTCCAAAATAATTTTTTGTCCCGTCTCTGTAATGCTCTGTTTCAGCTTTATGTTTTTTTATATTTCAAGTGTAATGTGACGAACACTGTAAGGTGAAAACGCACTGCGGTACTGATACTGAAGACAATAGAAGAACTCAGCGATTAAAGTAACATTTCAATAGTTTGAAGAAAGGAGACTTATTAGAGTAGTAACAGCCATTGTATAAACACATGAGGACAAGAGCGACATCTACATGGGGAAGAAGGGAACGAAACGAAAAACAAGATGGCGGATCCTACCAATCGGTGGTAAGTAAATTATTATATTACTCTGTAATAGATACATGTATTATGTTTATTAGTGTAATTTCAAATACAAAATTTGTCCAAGTAACACACTATAGTGTAATGTTTTTACGTTACGATATTTACAATATCTATATATTAGTCCTACATGTTTCGATCCCGTAGGATCGTCGTCAGGGACTCATTAAAAATTAAAACTTTTAATTAGTGAGTCCCTGAGGATGATCCTACGGGATCAAAATATGCAGGACTAATATATAACTATCGTTATTAAGTATTGTAACGTAAAGGCATTAGAATATAGTGCATCAGTTGGACAGATTTTGCATTTGACTAATGATCATGCAAGGTGTGAGCAATATAAAATAATTTCGCTTAGCAGAATTTTATTCCGTGTAACGGCGATTTCCGTAGGAAGGAAGCAGTTAAGACTGTCAACGCTAAACACCAGATCTTGTCTTATTCAGTTGCATATTGTCTTGTGCTCTGAGTAGATTACATTTTTAACACGTATAATAAAAATGAATGTGGCTAATATGAAAGTTCTTTGGGCTTGGTTTGTCGTAGAATTACGAACAAAGACGTTTCGAATTTTCGTGTAAGGAACACAGCATGAAGGTTAAAATTAGCCCAATGTAGGTATTTGTACATAACAATGGACGAATAAATATGTGAGTGTATTAGAAACACACTTACCTTCCTGATCATCTCTCAGATTTGCACAAAAATGAGAGTAACAAAGTAGTGTCCTTGTACGGAACATCTCTGGGGGCGAAATATCACCGAGAGTATGAAAATAAAATTATTTAATCGAACACATTTCTTCTGAATCACTCCTGTGTATGTTATGAGCCAAAAGTTAGGGAGTATCTACGCTGAAAGATTTTTTCTTTATACGCATTCAGTCCGTAGAACAGGCGATTCTTTACGTTGAACTAGTAGATGAATATAGAACGATACATATGTTTCCTTTAAGGATTGAGGACAAATATTTAAACATTTAGCAGCTGTTTACTTTCCCGGAAGTGACCCAGGGCCCATGTATTAGGCCGACATGTCTTCTGATTTTTGTCAAGCTGATCAAAGTCTCCCCTGTTATAGTCTAGTAGAGTATGAACCTACGATTTCGTGCTACGAAACGTTTTCTGAGGCACGAAGCATTTCAGTGCGCATATGTGATAACATTTTATGGGCTGGAATAGCGTAGGTGATACAGCGACTCGCTACGGGACGGACGGTCTGGGGTTCGGATCCTGGTTGTGGTGAAATCTTCCGCAGACGGCGGCGCCCAGCCTCGTGTACAATGGGTACCGTACACCCAGCGGGTAAAGCGGCCGGGGGCGTGGCGTTGAACATCCACCCCCGATCTAGCGCCGGGCCTTCGTGGCCTGTTTTAGGGTGAACTTTACCTTTTTATGTGATAACATTTTGTAGAATGTAACATAAAATGGCGGCCGCCGCGCGAAATCTGTATTGCCTTTGTCTCTTGACGAGAACTAGTGGAGTGCTGGGCTTCAGCACGTGGCGTTTCTTGTGGAGACAGATATTGAACGTACTTAAATGTTTGTGAACTGTAATTTTGTCTGCTCGTTATTACAAAACTGGCAGCGATGCTAAACTGTTGAGTTTATATCGGACAAGCCTCACTTAAGGTAGTACCACTGCTGGAGATTATAGGGCATGGGTCTCCAACCCGCGGCCCGCGGACGCATTTGTAAATTGTGTATACGCTATAAAAATTACACAATAATTAAGGAGGTTAGGTATACCATTTATCGTTATATTTCCACATGCGGCCCGTGAACCAGCCCACAATAACGGGAGTGGCCATTTGCCATAAGGAGGTTGGATACTCATGTTACAGGGCATAAATAGATCCCTTAGCCTGTAACTGGTTGGCGCCCCTTGACAGTATGACCGTATACAATATAAGAAGAATGTATGAAAGAGAGTGGGCGGTCATATGCGTGGAAGGTTTGCTTTTGCTGATTTAATACAATCAAAGAAATGCGTTGGTAACAAATGTAACTTTCCTCCGTCCATCAGCATGATGTGTAGGGAAATTTTAGAACACATTTTACAGATAAAATGCAGTGTTTTTTGTTACGTACCATGGAAGTTAAAGCGGTTGCATCTTTCAAAAAATGGCTTAGTGCTTCTGCAGTCTTATACAGCAGTCCGTCTGCAGCATAATTGTAGATCTAGCTGAGACTACAGCTGTTGTTAGGGTCGAGAAAAGTGAAGTAAGTAACCTGTTTTTCGAAGATACACATAATTAATTCGTTTTATTTGACGCTGAAATAGTGAATAAATCGCTGAATGGAAGAATTTAAACACGCTGATCACTATTGCCCCCTATTCTGTATCAAGTCTTTTAACAATATCTGTATTCCTTTATTGTCACGTGTTAGGAGTGTGGCCTATTCAGATTCACAGTTACACCGACAACTTGCGTTCTTGAGACATGTAGATGAACATTGTGGTTCAGCCCATGACAAGCCTGTGTACTTATATGGCGAAACAGCGCAAAATAAATCGCATGTGTCCAACGTAAATTCCTTGTCGAGATTCGAAACATCATGAAGATTCTCTGAAACGGAAATGTTATTTCTTTTTGTGGTCGAACTTTTCTTCAATATATCCCTTTTTCCCTGTCGGTGTGCATTATATAACCATATATATATGCTTAATCAGCATAAGTCACAAACGTTTGTGGTTATCACGTACCTCAACCAGTGTGGAAATAAATAACTTTGTTGAAGGTATGAAATGATTCACGGAATGCGTTTCGCCGATACGTGTTTTCTTTTTGTGGCCCATCATCACTCGAATGGCTCCATCGGTGTGCATTACATAACCAGTTGTGTAAGCAGCATACGTCACAAAACTTTAATGTGGTTATCAGGTATCTCAAACAGTGTGGAGATAAATATTTTGTTGAAGGTACACTAATTCATAAGACATGAAATATTCCCCTGAATACATATCGACAGACAGGGGAGACAGCCTGGAAATCCGGAAGTTTCTACTTTGTAGTTGGGCGTGCAATTCTTCTTGGATATTGAGCTGCGACGGATATTTAAGTTACATATAGGTTTATAATGAATTTTTATGTATTTTATTGTTATTCTTCAGTCGAGGTTTGTGCGATAAAGTCTGCCTAAAGAGAGCTCAAATGAAGATCTATAGGAGTTAAACCTATGTCAGAACACATAATAAATGCAGCAGTTCCCCCTGAAACGTCGGTATATATCTATCACATTGCACAGCGTTAACAGCTACAAGACAGTAATTTTTATTTAGGAACTTCAACGATTGAGAATTTCTCAAATCAAATCAGCGGTATGGTACAACATTCGTTGTGTTCGTTTCTCCCGACGCTGCATTTTATCGTAAGTCTTAATGTGACTGGTCCGGTGTATTGTGATCTTGCGTACTTTTCCCACTTTAAACCTTTTAAAGCCTAGCGGTAACTTTACATAAGGCCAGGTTTAACATTAAAAAATTCTACGTGGTGCCCACATTGCGTTTATGTGTTTTGTACGGATCTCAGAACAAACAGCAACTTTTGCCCTATAAAACATTAAGAGACTGGTTTTTATAACCGAAGTGGAGAGTGTTTACAGCGCGGTACGCACTGAGTCCTTATATGAAACAGATACGCTTCGCCTTTAAAGGGTTAATAGACGCGGTGGATTGCAACATACAGTTCTGAAACGTTTTGCAGTACTACAAGAAAGTGCCCATTCACGGTCCCTCGCAGACTTGGTAGTTGTATAGGAGTTCGCTGAAGCCAGTGGATGTTTATTGTACTCCATTTTCAAAAATATAAGAATGCCTTGAAGAGCCTGAAGAGTCCAGTGCTTCTGTTATGCAGCAGTAATTTGACGTCCATTGGGTGACCCGACGCTATCAGGATCAGATGAACGCTGAATTATATCTATTGATTCACACTATTATTAACCGCGGAAGCTATTTCATGTCGAATGATAGAAGAGGGTGTCGAAAGTGAAATGTAGTGAATGCAGTTGTGGCTTATTTAAAGGTAGACTACTGCCACTTTCGCCTAGGGCAGACTTCCCGTTTAATTTGACAAGGGAGGCCCTTTCACACCCGAAAAATTTTTGCGGAACGCCTAATGCAATCCGGATGTACGAATATGTAAAATCTAGACCACACACTAATAATAATAATAATAATAATAATAATAATAATGAACAAGGGTGGGAGATCAACACGATATGTAATTGCATATATGAGAAATAAAAATCACAATTCAAGCATACGAAAGACGAATTGTAAAAACCAGTTATGTGGTTCCATAACAAAATAAATATATTTTTTAAATATGGTCGTATTTATACTAGTATTACAATTCATAAATATTTGAACGAATGGCTCATTTTCAAATAAAGAGTGAAATTATTTTAATTGAAGTTAATAATAACACTACATAAATTATTGTAAACTGCAGGGGAATTACGTCGCGGAGCTCGCGTTTTCAGTTAGCGGAACCCAGGAAATGCCTCAAGATAAGTAGGTACTTCCGCCGTCTTTCGATGCCAACATATCCTTTGTGCACCGACCTATTCCGGGTGACAGTAACGATCAGGCAGTGATGAAGGACTGCGAATTACAGGCAAGCGATGTAATTTATTAGCTGGAACTGAAGGTTAGCTGCAGTAGCAACAGTTGTAGTGTACGCATCAGTATTTTATCTGACAACTGTCGGTTGCCACTTCTTGTCGGCTTATTCATCGATTGAATGTGTCCCATTCGGCCGACCGCCCACACTTGCGGTGCTGTAGCGGCTGGAAGTGTCTGACGATAGTTGTCAGATAAAATCAGGGCCCTGGTGTTCGTTAGTTTTGAAGCGATGCGCAGCAGTAATGATGACGCGCTTTGGCAGTGTGAGGTGATGCGTAGGGGTAATTTGACCTTGGCCAACGTTTTTACCTCTAAGCTATCAGTATATAAAGAGCATCCATTTGTTATTGTATAAAATATGACAGTTCCCCCAGGCCGTGTTATGGCCCAGGTTGCCAGTCACCGGCCTCTCATGTCGGAGGGCCGGGTTCAATCCCAGCCCAGTTCATGGGTTATTTGGGGTGGACAGAGTTTCAGTACGACAGGTTTTTCTCCCGAGTACTTCGTCTTTCACCTGTCCGTATCATCCCACTAATGCTGCATACTCATTTGCTTCCATTTATCACCGACGTTACATAACTTCAGGAACTATCAGCGTCGTTCAGTAGCACATTTCATCCTGTGTGGGGAAAGCAGCTACTGAGATCTTAACAGCGATTATATAAACTGAATGATTTTGTAATTTCATGAAAACTGACACAATGAATGGTGGTAAACTGAGTAATGGATTTGGTAAGAACCGGCCGCTACCTATTTCAGGACACGGTCGCGGTTGTTTGCGTACAGGTGAGAAGAGTGACGTTAAATCGTGTTCAGGATGTGTCAGGTAATGCTGCAGTGGGTAAAGTCGGCCATCTTCCGAACAGATGTCTAGATGCTGCCGTAACACCGACTGGCTCAGTGCAATCTCCTGAAGTGAAAGCGTGGTAATAAAACGACAGCGATCTAATAAAAATAACGTATTTTTCTGGAGCTACCTCAAAAATTCTACCCGACAGGGTGACATGAAGCCAGTACCATAATTATAAATCACAAATATTAGGCGCCACTGTACAAGATTTAGTCGCCATGGCGACCTGGCGCCGGGGTTTTGTGCACTTCCACCCTTAGAGGATGTAATGCTGTGTAGTGTAGTATAAATGTTCCGACGTTTCGGAGGGACTAAGATTGGAATCACTGAGTTCCTCCGGGATGTTAATGATTGTCTGCCAGACTACGTGCTGTCACATCCCATATTCCTCATAGTCGCCAGCTTGAGAGTTCACGCCTCGCGTCGTAATTTTTGTATTTCGAGTTCCTGTCCCCAGCCGCTTTCTTACGCTAATTCCGTTTCGCTGGGTGGCAGCGGCTGTACGACCATATGCATATGGCGGTGATGATTGTCATAGGCTTACATTTCAAATAAGTTTTCTGTACTACGAACGAGGTAAATTTTACTTAAACCGGGCTTGTCTTGCCGCATTGATGTGGGCGTGTAACTTTAGCTGTGAGACACTTGTCCTTCAGTCCCCTGACGTTTCTAGTTATTCATGTGTAGCTTGAGATAGTGGAAATGACAGGTTGACACGGAAACGCATGAATTACATTTTTAAACAGAATAAGACATTACGGTCTTTAGGAATGTAATAGCTTCGTTATATTTATGCCAGTTAACAATAAATAAGGATCCTACGGCGTCTAGGAACGTTACCGACTGAAGGTCTTTCGTGACGTGTTGCAGATATGTGCCTCCTACGCGTTAAGTTTGTGGGGTCTCGTGACGCTATAAATTGTATTGATTTCTCGGAATTTTCAAACCGGCGAAGCGTCGTAAAATGCAAAACATTTAAAGGACTACGTATGTATATACACGTTTCCTTGCGGCGCCAGTCTGGACAAATCTACTGTTAGTATGACATTGACGGGAACCGGGATAGCGTAGTCAGAGATTAGACTACGGGCTGGATGGTCCGGGGTTCGAATTCCGACAGGGCCAAGAGATTTCTGTGTACTCCGAAACGTCCAAACTGGTTCTGTGGCCCATTCGTCGTCGTATTCAGTGGCTACCGAGGTTATTTCTTGGGGGTAATGCCGCCAGGCCCTCACGTTGACCACTCACATTCATTTAGCGTCGAGTTTAAGAATGAGTGGAGGTGTGCCTGTATTCTGATTACGTGCCTTCATGATGCGGACAGGGACAACCTTACCTTTAGTAACATTTGGCATAAGTACGTACGCGGCTTGCTGTTTTGTAAAATGGGACCTTACAGACAGTAAATTGACCGGTTATGTGTTGGGCGGCCAAGGCTCGGTTCGTGGCTAAAGCATGGATTTTCCTACACAACCTCTCGGAATCTGCCAACCCCCCATAGACGCAGCTAGAACTCTGTATTGATTGTAGCGTGAAGAAGTGTAAGGATTACTTGCCAAATGCTGTGGATGGAACTCGGGAATGCGACATGTAAGGCTGCGGCAGCGCGGCTAGGGATGCATTGGTTCAAATGGGCGTATGTCCACGAGCGTACGCTGCAGCGCTGCCGTCAAAGTCATGCGCTGCTGACGCTGCCAGCCGCGGGGAAGCGCCAGTCCCCGCGGCTGGCAGCGGCGGTATTATGCCGCGCTGCTAGGTGAGAACCGTTGTGAACAGTTGTGCCGTTTCCACGAGCGGCTTTGTGACCCACTGCTCGCAGCGGGAAGTTGCTGTGTTGTGTATAGTTTAGACTTTTTAAAAATGTCGCAACAGTCACATCTAGAGTCATTCGACACTGAATTATTTATTTATGAACGACAGCAGCTATTAGCCACTTGCGACTCCTACAGCAATAGACAAGAAAAAACATATGCATGGGAGACACTGTGCAGATTTAGCATTTCGTCAGACATGCGAAAATAATTAAAAAATCCATTTTCGTCACTAAATATATATATATATATAATGACACCAACTCGTGCACAAGTTACAAATAAAACAACCTTAGTAACAAAATTGCAATTACATCCCGTCATGTTTCTTCGCTGTGAGGCAGCATCATCATAGGAAAAAAACATAAAACACAGCGATTAAACACTAGATGACAAGACACAGTTCTAGTTGAAATATTGTCACCTCACTATCTGGGCGCTTTGTGATGAATAGCACGTGATGTCATGAGAATCCCGATGAATAACACCGTAGGACACCCGACTGTAGTTACAATGTTGAAAAGTAAAAAGCACACCATCACTGCACCAAGACGTTCACTGTTGGCTGCAAAAATCGATCACTGCTACCAGATGTGGAAGTGTTGACACATGTTCAACAGTGGAACGGTGGTTTTGCAGTACGAGCATCAGTAACCAATTTTTGGCCAGTGGTGTCGTCGTCATAAAATATCAGCGTGATATTAAAATCACAGGTCTTTTAAGTATACAGCAGACGTATTATGATCCATTCAACTCTTGACATTTTGGCTCTCTTGTCATCTACTGTTTTATCTCTCAGTGTTTGTACGTTTTTTCCCCTGGAGATGGTGCCTCAGAGCGCCGAAACATGTGGGAATGTAATTGAAATGTTTTACTTAGGTTGTTTTATTTGTAACTTGTGCACGAGTTGGTGTGCTTACATATGTTTTTAGTGACATTACGTGCACGGTACGAAAACATGTTCATTTTCGTCTTTCATGAGTTCATAAAATAGTGTAAAAAATTAACCTGTTCCTAGTCCTGTACAAAACAGGATGAACCCAGCAGTGGTGACGACGTTTCTTTTCATAACTTCTCTTACGCAACAATGCAAGCATGAGAAGTTCCCCTCCAAGACCATTACATCTACTAGTGAGGAAAATGCCAGCAAAGAACGGCAGCGCCGCTCGTGGAAAAGCTGTTGCGGTTTTAGCAGCGCTGCCTACGCGCTGCTAAAACCGCACGTGGAAAAGGAACCTAAGATCTAGATTATTTCCTGTCACGAAGAAGGCAGACTTTGAACATCTGTAGCATATGTTAATTACAGTCTGTACCTTCTAGTCGCGCCGCTAATGGGAGTAAACATGATTTCACCACGACTCGTTGTGGTTGCGTGTGAAGCATTGGCATTACGTTATACGAATGTGAAGGATGGGCATTACTTTTTATGCAGTCTTTGCACGAATAACATTCAGTAAGTGTATAATTTATTGGGAGACGGTGTCTGTGTGCATGTCTGGCTGTCTCAGACCATTCTGTTGCCCATCAGCCCGTATATTTCTACTTCGAGATTACCAGTACAAGAAAAATGTTGTACGTATTGACCCGTTAAGGACGTAAATGTACTTACATTATACCTCGTGTATGAAGATTCAGTTTATACTTCACAGAGAACAATGTGGTTTTCCATTAGAAAGACCAATCTGTCGATGCTGTATAGGGAATTAATGGGGGCTTACTGTGAGAATCATACGGAACTTAATACATAAAATGTGCGGATAAAAGGCAGAGATTTTTGAACTTTGAACCTGGAGGTATATTGTAACCACTGAACTTTGTACCGTTGATTTGATATGCAGGACAGAATCGCAGTGCAGAGATAGATAATGAATCGGAACAAAACGTGGCTGGGTTGAGATGACTGAGAAAGACTGTAACAAATCAAAATTTCTGATTAAATTTCGCGCATGTTTGAGCCGTTCGGATCAAAGTTTTCGTCTTCGCGTGCCCCTGTTTAAAAGGGCAAACATTAAGCGTGAAACCGTAACTGGGAGTCGGGATAGCGTAGAGTATATAGTGACCAGGCTGCGGGATAGACGTCCGGGGCTTGAATCCCAGCAGGGGAAGAAGAGATTTTTCGATTTTCCAAAATGTCCAGACCGGCTGTGGGACCCATCCAGCCTGCTGTTAAAAGTGTGCTGGGGTTCTGTGCCTGGGGTAAAGCGGCCGGCGCGTGAAGTCGACTACTCTCACCTTTGAGGTTAACTTTACGTTTTGCCTTATGTGAGACTATAATTTTACTCGTTTTTCGTGGTTGTGAAATTTCGCACCGTGCGTGAAGGGAAGAATGCACCGTAGAGAGGCAACTTGGGAATGTGTTGGTGAGAATATTAAGACCTGAGAGAAGAGAAGTGACTTGTGGCTGGGTTGTTGCATGATGAGAAACGTTACTGTTATGTGCTGTTCAGTAGATAGATATGTATTTTTATTGGGATGATTATATCAAGACGTATGGAATGGGCGTGTCATGTAGCATGCGTGGAATAAATGAGAAATTCGGACGTTTTAATCTGGATGGCTGTAAGGAAAGGATCACTTGTGAGATTTTGGCATAGATGAGACGATAATATTAAATGAATCTTCGATAAATGGTGAATGAAGTCGTGGAGTGGATTCAGCCATGTTGGTAGTTTCAAATAAGATATTTACTTTTATGGGTTTTGTCCGTCGCCTCATGTTAAAATGGTAATAAAACTAATACATACTAAAATCAATAAATACTATTTTGGAGACAGAATCGGTCCCCGTCGTCAGGCTGAAACCAAGGTTAAGACCTCCCCAGTTGGGCCCTGTAGACAAAGCTGTTGTCACCCTCTGGCCCATAGGATGAGAGTAGTTTTTCCTATCGGTTCCAGCTGAGTAGGTCTTAACTTTATTGTTTTAGCCTGAAGACGGGGACCAATCTTCTCCCCAAAACGCCATCTTGTATTAATTTTTATTAATATAATAATAATTATTATTATTATCTTTTTATCGCGAGACAGTGGACAGTCCGTGAAGTGAAGTAGGTGGTTACAAATATGGAATGTCATCGTCAGAATTGTATAGAGCCACAGGATGCCAGTGCTGTCGCAAACCAACATTTGTGGCCAGTTCTTACATTTGACAGTACGTGACATGAATAAGTGATACAGCGTCAGGAAATATCCTGCTAACTGACAAAAGAATTGATATTGCCAAAAGTTTGGAGATCTGCGCGGAAGCATAAGTCCGGTTTATTTGAAGAAGAGTTTTGTTGGATATCCTTTGCTGACCTGGTGCGAATGTGCAGAATGTCGAGCACCGGTAATGGCTGCGAATGCGAAATGACATGGACCGCGCAGCGCCGTCTGAACTCTTGTATTATAGCTCCCCGTGCTCCTTCCCCTTACCTGCTTGTAATATATTTTTAGATTACAGCCGAGCAGATCTGTGGGATATATGGTCAACCGCCTGTCGCCAGAAAGCCCAACATGTCAAGTTAAATCTTCACTTGCTCGTGAAGCCTGCAGTGCAGATCGGAAGCATTGTCCTACAATATACAGCCAGACCCTGATGTGGCGCCACCCTTTCTTGACCGCAGTGTGTGGCGTTATATTGAGGATGGCCGTAATTCGAAATACCGTGTGACAGAGAATTTACACAGACTTCCACGGGGTAGAATTGAGGGTTGCGCTATATCGGCATTTGACAGTATTAATAGTACAGCGGGAAGAAGCGGTAGAAAAAAATTAAATTCAGATGTTATGGTAATAAAAACTTTGTAGAAGGTAAATGTTTGTTTTGTGACATCAGGCGTAATTCCGAAGAAGTGTCGAGTCAGAATCAAATACGAAATAAATTTTTAAGGATTTTCTCCATTTTCAAGAGTTGCGAGAAATGTCTCCATAATGATTTCGAGAAACTGCGGAAGTGTGTTGACACGGTAAGCGGGTTTGTATGTATGTTACTTTTATCGTTTTAACTCTTTTCATTGCATGCTTACGGAAAGGTAATTTTTCTTCCACTCACTGAGAACAGATTAGCGATATATTCTGGAACACAACCGACCAGGTGGTTGTAGCTAGAGATTTCGCGAGGTATCAATTTTGAGTATGAGTCAAGTTACCTTTTATCGTCGCTATCGTATCTGTCCAGGGAAATACTACGACAGATCCTTCAATTAGAACACGATCACCCCTTTTTGCATTCCTATTATCCCAACATGCACTACCGTCTTACCATTGAATCTGACGTTACATGACCTGTTTAATTAACAAAGCATTGCTAAGCAATGACATTATAAACTTAAATGTGACTCTTTGATTAAAATTGTAGTAACTTAAGTGTGTTTATGCATATTTTGGCCCTGCAAGCCCACAACTAAGTGTCGCTTCAGTGTGAACAATAATCAGTCGTGTGTTGACTGTACTAGTTGAAGGCAGAAAAACTTGTTTGTATTGCGCACTGTACTGTCCATTGCACATACTGGTTAATTATATCGCAGATAAAAACTTGGTTGGGTTAAGAGTTCGCGGCGAGAGGGAAGATGTCAGTTCCTTCACACTGACAGTATGCTGCCGTATGTGCTGCAGTCAAGACGTTTATACTGTGGAACGTGAACTGATCTGAAATGAATTAAGCTTGAATACAACCCTCTCGGGGTAGTGGCCGCGTCAGGTGTTTGAGTGGCGACGCTGCTGCTAGCCGGACAGTATTTTGTTGAATTCAGTCGCCCTGAAAGCTTTAAATTTTATGAAATTAAGCTTGCCTTGGCTGAAATATTTCTGTGGCCCCAACAAAATTAACGGTGTAAAATTTCTTGCAATAAACGTAAAGTATTTGCGGCAGAAACAGGAAGTAAAAAATGATTTTAACAGAAAACCCCTGCTTGGAATGTTCGTTTCGTTTTCACACAGTTTCTTCCGTTACGTTATTTGTGAAACTTGTATGCGGAAAGAAAGAAACATTCTTGTTACATATATGTAAGAAATTTAACGTATTTGCTACTAGAAAAACACAAGATGGAAGGAAGCAAAGAAAGAAAGGAAAAAAGAGAAAGGTACAATCGGAAGGTAGATGACAATATGTGCGTTATTATTTTATTCTGAAGCAGTGCCTCTGTTAGACGGAAACCTGTTTAAAACGGAAGAACATTTTGTGTAATGGGAATTCGTTACAGCTAGGTTTGACCGTATGTACTGAGTAGACACCACAGGGCCATGTTGGTAGCATCATGGACCGTCTACCCTATTCCTAACCTTAGAACATCTAAAGTATACTAATGTAATTCTTACATTTGTTAGTGGTATTGCTGTGGCTGCCCCGGGCGGCAGAGTCCAAGGGGCGACAAAATTAATATTTTAGATAAAAAGATTATTTTCTGCACTCAACAAATTTTAAATTATCTAGCCAAACAAACAGAAATTCAATAGGTAATTTGATATTCAAAGATTTGTGATGTGATGTATGTTAGGTCGATCATTGTGATCAGTCGCCCCGTGCGCCAAGGAACCTAACTACGTCACTGCTTTTCTAGTGATATCTACTGTCACTTCTCAGAAGAGTAAGTGGACCTGAAATGGCTGTGAACTCAGAAACTTGAAGCCCATAAAATCCAAGGCTGCTGCAAGACATGACAGCACGTAGTCTTGAGTGTCGGTCTGTTTTGTTTCGTCTCGTACCGTTACTGCTGTAACAAATCCAAAGCCTTTCTTTGAGAAACCTCCTCGTCATCTGATTTTATTTATTCGCTGATCAACGTTTTTAAGGCAAAAAGTGACATACAGCACAACTGTCAGCTGGCACTTGTTGCGTAATTTCGCGGTGTGACACGGTGATTTCTAACGGCTGATTGCTTCACCGAAGGAGACCCCCTCCCGTGGAGAAAGGCGGCTCAGAACCCATGATGCTGACCACTCGACCTCAGTTAAAACCCCTGCTAAGATAAAGTATGGGTGGAGCTTAACCTCCACGCTCTCTGTCGGCTGTGAATAAGAGGCTGTGTGGACCATAAGCGGGATTTCTTGAACGAGAGCTGCTTGTGTAATACCAGTACCCTGCTCTGAGTCGTTATTTTAAAGCCGTTCAATATGTATGGGCTACGATTTGAGTTCGTTTTAGTCAGAACGCATACCCCGAAGGGCCTTACCCATGGCTTAAGCGGTTAGTCACTGGCCTCATACCGCGGAGGCCCAGTTTCAATCCCAGGCCAGTCCGTGTGGGATTTGTGGTGGACAGAGTGGCACTGGGATAAGTTTTTCACCGGCTACTTTGGTTTTCTCGTGTCAGTATCACTACACCGTTGCCTCATTCTAATTCATCCAGCTGTCATCGACGCTATATAATCGCAGCAACTGACAGCTTCTTAATATAACACACTCAAAAAGACACGTACCCAGAGATAAAGGTAAAACTTAAACAAGTGGCTCAGACTTATTAATAGATTTACGAAATCGCATGCTTTACGATGAAATTACAGCATTTATAAATTAATTTTTTACGTGTTCCATCTGTCAAAGTAGCTTACGTCACTGGAGTCAAAAGACGTAATGCTATACGCGAAGGACGCCAAGCACGTTTGTAATCTCGCGTTAAATGTCATATCCCATATCAGATCAGGACCTCAATTCCGTCTGAAATATCTCGCCCATATTCCACACAAACTTTTGCTTTGCGTCCATTCTACCACCGATACTGATGTTTTGTATCCTGCTGCGTGTATATAGCTGAATCGCCCCCCCCCCTCCCCGCCCGATATTCAGAGAGAATGGACGTTACAGAAAGTACTTTGCAAATAAGTGCTTACGGTACTTTAAGATAATGATTACAACAGAACCTGGCTCAGCTAGACGTGTTTCTTTTTCTTATACGTATGTGGTATTAAATAGCCCATAATTTTTCAGGTACCACCGTAATGCTGAGACAGAAATGTGATGTCTAAAAAGCGCGCTCAGTGTAGTGACTAGGCTACCGGCTGGACGATCCAGTGTTCGAATCCTGGCAAGGGGCAAGGAAATGTTCTCTTCCCAGAACGTTCAGACTGGCTCGGAGGGCCCACCCAGCCCACTGTTCAATGTATACCAGCGGCCGGGGCGTGAATTTGACGACTCGCCTCCATCTGGTGCTGAGGTTAAGACTGAGTGGAGCTGTACCTTTACTGCCCCTTTGTTGCTTCATGTTGTGGACAGGAACAAATTTACGTTTGCAAAGCAATACAACTCATTTTACAAAAATGTGTATTTCTATATCACTGCCCCTATGTTGCTGATGGCTTTATCGGTATATGGGATATATTAATTTCGCAGTAAGGAGGAGAGTTGTAATCTCCAGGTTGGTTGAAATCTAACGAACGGTTTAGCGTCCAGTTCAGTAAGGGCGACATATTTGATCTATAAGAATACTTCCTTCACATGATGGTCTAAACTCGTGTATCATGATATTGACACTAGCTTTGTCTTATTGTTTTATAAAAGAAATACCCGTTTTTAACACTGCTGTAACCACGGTGCTAGACGTTAAAAGAACATGCCAGACACATAAATGCCGGGAAGGTAATGTCAGTGCCAAGTGACGAGAGCTAAGGCAATTAATTTAATGCGAGGCAGAGACCGATATATATTCTCCAGTTTGATATTAGTGATTATTTATATACCCCGAGCTACATTCTGTTTGTCGAGGTTTAAATTGATACTTTGCCTATGACGCAAACAAGAGCGAAGAATGGGTAGCTGTTGTCCGGGAGGCTTAGTGTCTTAGCGGACCATGTAGCGAGAGATTAAGCAATTCGACGCAGAAGTCTTAAAAAGTATTGCTGTTGGTGTAGGCCTGTCCGGATATACAAGACTCGATCTTAAGTACAACGTTTTTCAAATTGTGATGCTGCGAACGTGCTGCTAAAAGCGGGCCAGCCTAGACTATTTCACCACTTGCACCGCCTCATATAATGAAAACCTTGTGTAATGGAAGCAGATTGATAAAATAAGTCTATACAAAACTACAGTTTTACCTCCCGTTTTATACTGCTGTTAATATCCGTTTCTTGGTTTAAGGAAAGAACTTAGATTGGGGGTGGGGGTTTGGGAGTAATATTCGGACCCAAGAAAGAGGAAGTCATTGGAAATGTAGCGGTTATTACGTAAAGACGGGCCCCATAACTTGTATTGTCAAGGTCGTGTCATACTAGGTCAAATCCTGGTTATATGGCATCCCGTAATCAAAATTCTGTGCAGGTAGACTGTCCCAAACATGGTACCGGTTTTTGTCAGAAAAGATGGGTAACCTTGGCATGGTTTTAAGAGGGTCTTCTCGTTGCATGGTGAAGTTCCGTCAGACTGTGAATCCCCACCCATCAGAGCTCATAATTCGTAGTTACATGACCTGTGTAGTTGGAACAGCGTGGTTTCATAGCTTAAGAACCAATTCAGAATACATATATGTTGTGTTAATTGTTAATTCTTTCAATGTTATTGCCTTCACCGACTTATTTGGCATAATAGTGGCGATGTTTGCCCCTGTTTGTTTAAAATGGCATAAAATGACAGCACTGTAATGATGCCTTTCTTTATATCTTCCTCCACGTCCACCTACCAGCACGTTGCATCTGTCAGTGGATCGGAATGCAATTCAGTATTGTGGGTCTACACAGAAATAGTTTTCTGAATTTAATTTTGGTTAGTATTGCCCCATTGTGACTCACACTGTAACTCACAAACAGAAATTAGTATGTTTTCTCGTAAATGTGTCAAAAACATGTGGATGTCAGTGTGACTTGCAGCATTTATTTAAACTGCCTTACACATTATGTAATTAGATATAAGTACAAATTAATTTGTCTGTTCTAATGGTGTATAATATTAGTGCTGTTAAGTGCTTTGCAGTGCGATTTGTGTAGTCTTGTTTAAGAACTGTAGCACAGGATTTGTGTCTGCAGTAAACGAACAAGAAGACTAATGACGTTGAGCAAAAATCACAGAGAAACGTCACTGGGTAGTACCTGTAGGTTTATGTCACACTTGGCGAGGCATAAAGTACAAATCTAGACGCCTAGCCTTGCAACCACACTGTGAACCTTTTAAGTCATAACTTTGATTTCGTCTGTGGTGGTGCGGCCATAGCACCGCAGCGAGTAAAATACCGTACCCCAGTTGGGAACTGAAATACAGGTTTCCAATATTTCATGTGGACAGCTCAGTGTAGGACTAAGAGGCGTTCCCAAAATACACGTCACCACTTTAAAGGCGTGTTTTTTCAGCACATAAGCGAGAAAGAGAGATCTTAAGTAAATATAAATCCTTGAACGCTTCGTGTTTGAGTTGTAACCCATTTTATTTTGGGAAGAGAAGGAGTAGAAGAAGTGTGAACTCGTCCACAGTAGAGTGTTTGTTTACAAATTACTGTTGCCAGTGTTACAGATCGTAGCTTTGACAGTAAAAAATTACAAAAAGTGTTTAAACCTTGTTTCCACGCCGCCCGCTACTCATCTCATTAGGGACTGTCGCACGCACTCAAAAAGTCGTAGATGTGTTGCGTATAAACTAGCTTTCGTTGCCCTCTCTTGTAGTTCTGCTGTGTCACTAACTTCAGTAGCATACACAACACTTCGAACATGGTTCCATAGATAGAAATCCAGGGTGTTTATTTTCAGGTGATTTGGTGAACCATGAGACTGCTTTCGCCTCGACCTACCAATCATTGCGAGTACAGTATAACTCCAATTATACAGGTTAATTGGGACCGCGAGCCGTCCGGATATGCAGAAAATCCGGATAATTGGGTTTTATCTGAAAATAGGCTACATTGGCAGTTCAAAGTGGAAGAAAAAATTTCTACAAACGGCTGTTTTTAGGCTGCATATTTATTTACGTACAAATAAAACATTTGTACAGAATTCCTTATATGTATTTGACAATTGGGGGAACAGTGTAAGCCATAAAAAGACGCAGTACAATTACAGGAAGAATTACAGTATGTACCTGCGTCTAAACCTTTCGACCACGCCTGATTTGAAGTTTTAGATAGCCATAACGCTTTATAGTACTGTACTCGATCCGGTAACCGGTAATTTCAAGGCAAATTAGTTTTGTAGAATACTTGAGAAAGTTAACTGAAGGGTCAAGCCGATCCAGATAACCAGAATCCGGATAATTGGAGTTCAGACTCTATTTCTCATTCACGAATATGTTAAATGCGGTACTAAAATGGAATCGAATACTAGTAATATTTTGCATGAATCGCAGAATGCACGCTGTTGTCTGCATTGGGGCACCTCTAGTGTCGGTAAGAAGTTATGTTACATAAGGACCTGTCAGTGCGGCTCCTTTTACGCTCATTAGTGAACGACGTAGGGAACAGAAATGAGTAACGGCATACTGTCGCAGGAGCCAGTGACAGGATCCACCAATCCAGAGCAATCTTGCAGACGTAGCCCATGCACTCGCTGCCGGTGCTAAGTAAGGATACTGGAGTCGCGTATCCAGGACTCGGCTCATTCGACCGGCCGACGTGTTTTGCAGATGCGATTCTCGGCGCGTTTGGCCCACAGTGTTCAACAACGTCGTCTACGATTCTGACCTTCAGCCTGGTGTCCGGATTGTCCATTGTCTCCCTTTTTCTTCAGTCCCGAACTCATTCCTCAAGGCGCCGATCAGTGCCATGAATTGATCTTGTTGTCCTGAATTTGGCGACCGGAAATTGCATCCTCGTTAAGACAACGTGCCGCAACTTCATCGCCGTTCGCGCGACCAAACATGCTGTGCGTATCAGCCACTTCCGCGATGCTGTCATCGATCACGTTTAGCACAGACCAACGCCTGGTCCTGCGTAGCAACACTCAACGTCAGGTTTTACAAGTATACTGAGCGACGTCGCACTTTAGCATGAGAGGGGGAAGGCTCTTGTAAAATGGACCGTAGCTGTAAAACGGAAGCGTCCAAGAGCTGATATTTGCACAGGATTTTCCTCCCTCTTCTGTGCATACATAAGCATAACTTGGCTAATAACATTGGGGGGGGGGGGGGGGTGCAAAATTGACCATGGGTATTAGGAACTTTATTGTAAAAAGGAGTCAGATTTGAAAGCGAGGAAAATTGGTCCCATAAAACGCAAGTTTTTCATTTTTGTTTTCTCTGCCTATTTTTTATTTGCCATTCAATTCAGTAACCAAAAAATTCCTAGGTTGAAAAAATATTGGGGGACACTTGCCCCCGCTTCCCCCAAGGTACGCCTGTGTGGGCATAGAACACGCCCCCACACTAGTCTTGGCCTTGGAAAGCGTCGTGCAGAGATAGAATGATTACTGATGGAGGAATTAACATTTCTCTAAGGATTTTATTATTTGTTTCGATTGCATCAAGGAATGCCTTATACGGTGTTAGCTGGCCAGCAGGCGTCCGTTTTTAGTGTGGGCTGTAACCGAAAGTGGATATTGGATGACGGGCAGGAGTGATAACTGCTGAAACCTCATTGCATCAGCTTGCTTCAGTAATTGTCGTAAAATAGCTGTTGACTGGCAATATTTGCTCATTCGATTAGTCTCTTAGACTCTTCCCGATTGGCATCAAGGGCACTGTAGTAGCTCATTTTATATCAGTGAAAAGGTATTCCGTATGTTACTTAAGTTACTTGGCGATGTGAGTGGCTTACGTTGCTTCAGATTGTGTGTGTGTGTGTGTGTGTGTGTGTGTGTGTGTGTGTGTGTGTGTGTAGCCCTCATATCGATTAGCTGTAACCATGCAGTTACTGGTTTGCCATCTACACCCAAGCGCGCGTTTCGTAAAAGTTTATTAAACACCCTACATGTTGCTATTTATTACTGAATCGCCATCACTTACCTGATTAATAGATCACAGTGTGTTGGATTTTCCGGTGTTATTCTATAATTGTATGATTTGATCGAAACAAAACCAGCACCTCTTGACAGGCACATATTGAATAAGCACATACTTAGTACTCCGGCCATACGAGTTTAGTATGGTCACTATTTTAATTGTAGAAAAATATCGTTTTAATATTAGGTTCTCGGTTCATTCCATCCATCCAGCGATTCATTGTCAGGCACTCAGCTGTTCGTTTTCTTTCCAGGACTATAGTAGCCTATATCCAAAATATTTGAAAGTGCTAACGATATCATAGGAGTCTATAAAGCGTGGGTCTGAACTACGCCGCGTGCATAGTTACGTGACCTCAAGTGTCGACATCCGTCTGCTTAGCACAGAAATGTCTCTGTGTGAGTAGTATAGGAAAAAGGAGCAACACATTACATTACAGTTTCTGACTGCTTGTTGGAGGCTGCGAATAAGTGCCATATTTATCTCTTAATGTAAAGTGATAAACAGGGCCAGCGTTCATGTTCTGTAATTGGTATTTCATCAGAACGTTTCGTTTCGTAGTCCTTCGCTCTTCTACCTGCTGATAGCTGTTGAGGTTGTTTATTTTCACGTGATCACACTCAGACACACCACAGTCGGTAGGATTCCTCTGGACGAGGGATCGGCTCATCGCAGAGACCTCTGCCTGACAACACAAACACTCACAAGAGACAAACATCCATGCGCCCGGTGGGATTCCAATCCACGATCCATGCGAGCGCTCGGCCGCAGGCCTACGCCTTAGATCGCGCGGCCGCTGGGATCGGCACATCAGAACGTGTTCGGGTATAGTGTCTGTCGTCAAGTAAGTGCACACTGAGGTGTCCATAGTCTTATGAAAGTATATATGTGTCTTCAGTATCACTGAGAATAGTTTGCGAGATGTGATGGGCGTGGCTGTTTACCGAGTTAGCGGTGCTGATGACATCCGGATGGTACCGGGGTTTGCTGTGTATATCGCTTGCTTCAACATGAAATGGCCGTACACATTGAGGTGGCCGATCTGCTGGTTTCCGACATTTCGAGACAACTTACTGGTCACATCTTTATCAGTGACATCCCGTTGTGGTATTTGAACAGTAAAAGAGGATGTACAAACCGTCAAATGCAACTAGATTTATATCAGTTTTATTGCGTGCTACATGTTTCGGCTTCAGTGAAAAGCCATCACCAGGCCATTAAAAATACGTAAATAAAGATAAGAGAACACGACCAATTTTGTAAAGGTAAGATGTCAGCTATCTGAAAAAGTGTTATTTTAATGAGTTTTCTTTAATTATATTTCATTATGTATTTTTAGTTGCCTGATGATAGCCTTTTACAAAAGCCGAAACATGTAGCAAGCAATAAAACTGATATAAATCTAGTTGTAGTTTACGATTTGTACATCCGCTTTTGTTGTACCGGTCACGTGTTGCAAGTTTCGAAATGTCCAGCACTGTACTGGGCTCGAACAGGTCACGAAGCCACAAAACAGGGCCCCCAGGGGGGTTTATTATCGTGGGAATGCCAATTTACTGTTGTGTGTTGCCATCCATTATGGACGGAATAACGGCCTGATATCGTGTGATCTCACCAGAAGTTGTGTTTGTTACAAGGAATGCGTTGAAGTATGTCGGTGTGTCACATTATGTAGTGTGTGTAGCCTACATACCGGTATATACCAGTAATATGGGTCTATACGGACTGCTGTCTTTGCGATATAGCAAATCTTATCATCCATAGTAATGTCTGTATAGCCGTAGACATTTCAGAGATTTTTCTTTAACGCTTTACGATAAACAAAGTTTGTTAGAGTATGTTTTACCCTTGCACCAAAGCTTCAGGCCATGACTGTACAGCCTGGGAAGAGTGGAAGTAAAGTATCACACATTCTGAAACCTGATACTAGGTAGAGATGAATGTGCAGTCTTACACTCTGGCTGCTGAACCCTGGGGAAGCAAGTATCGGTACGTCCTGGATGGAAGCCAGAGCGTGCCCGACAGCCTTATGCAAGTTGCGGCAAAGAGAAAAACCCCTGCTGATTTTGGAAACCGAATCCCTCTCACCGAGCCAATCACGTGCATGACATATCGCGGAAGACAAGGGACCCAAGCGAAAACATATGTTCGAGCTACAGAGTACTTACTTATCCTATCTCGGGCCCTTGACAGAAGTTGTTTGGACACAAATTTCAGCATTTGTAAATTTGTACTGAAGTGGATGAAACATAAGACACACCTTCAATTTAGCCTCGTTTCAACATTCTGTAGTGTACAGCAATTGGAAGATTGTCCCTGTCGCTGGTAAAGCGGTTGGGACCCGAATATAACCATTCGCCAACATTAGTGCTAGAGTGTAGAATACGAGTCCGGTTTTAACTGCATGCCTTGCCAGGCCTGCTGAGTAATTGTCCATCTCTTCCAAGCTGTTACGTTTACTGTGCATTGAGTTGTTTGTTTGTTTGTTTGTTTTGTGTTTCACAGTGTACAAGACATGTTCAGTAGGTAAGGCACCCTGATCTGTAGCTTCTTAATCAAGCATGCTGTTAAAGTTTAGTTGGTTCTATATATTGCCTGGTTTTCCCAAGCAGAATTACGTTAGTGGTTCGTAATTGTGGTAGTATTCAAGGGCTTGGATGCTTAATGTTCGAAGGTGTTTTTGTGACTAGTCAGGTAGCAGTGTGGGAACATTTGTGATATGTCCATAAAAGCTCGTTTCGGATGCTCGTCGTCTCTTATTTCAGGTAGGATGAAATGGTCACTACTACTGTCATTCAGTCAGTAGACCGTGCCCAATTCATGATGCATGTGTAAACATTATCCTTCATGAAATTCATTGAAGTTAATGTGTGATGGTTGTTACGTTACAACGGTATTTGTTTCACAGTTGTGGCCACGTGACATGGGTACTTGAATTTGTATAGTCCCAGAGTTCTGTGTTGTTTTCAGAGAAGAGTTGTCAGGTTTGCAGAATCTGCTTTTACAGCCTTCCCTCGCCAGGTGCACCGCGAATTTCAAATATACGCGATTTTCACTTTGATTCCAGCTTTGTCAGCTACGGTCTTCGATTTCACACAGAGTTTGACAGAGTAACGTGACGGTTCTGAAGATAAACAGCCCAAACAAATATCATTTTTATCGTTTGAAGTATATCGAAAGGAACTTTATCCGCACTGTTTGCTCTTGAAAATGATGCGTGGTTGCCTACCTACCCTATCTGTATACAGTACCGTACTGTGCAATGTAAATTCCCCATTGTACGCTGTGTCATCTCAAACAGTATTGCTGCAATTTCTTCCTTGATATTCGTCTCTAATTCGGCGACTGTCCAAAGACGATTGACATGAGCCTTGCTGCTGCGGTGTCGCCAGAGAACTGGTCACAGACGTGCAGCTGAGGAGACTTCGCAGACGACTGATGATCCGCATTCTGCGATGGGAAATGGAAGTGCAATCTTTCATAGAAAGACAACTGATTAATTTTTCGCAAGCCAGAATTTTTTAAGGAATGCTCGAAATATTTGCGATTACAAATGTCGCAGTTGCGAATTGCTTGAACTGCAGTAACTTTCTGCGAACGATTGAGATGTTTAAGGTAGGCTGAATGGTAATGTTGACTCGCTTGTAACGTCTTCTGATTTGTCTGTCTGTGCCTACTTGCTCTGCACTTACCTCAAGAGCGGGAAATACGCCTATCACCTTTGTACCGTCGCTGAATTGCAGGAGAGTATCAGAAAAACAATTACAATAATACTTACGGATATGACGCGGTGCAGAGTGGGGATTTTATGTTGTACAGTACAACGTTGTATGCAGAGGAATGGAAGTCATCTTCATGATATCGCTCTAAAGAAAACAGTTTGTACTTCATTTTACTAAAAAATCGGATGGTGAAAAATGATCCAGCTCTTGTCTCCAACTTTCGTTTGTAAACTCTGCTCTTCTTGCAACCCCACAAACAAAAATATAACGGAGTTAGTCTGGAGATTCAGACAGCACTTATTTCGATAATCATTCAGAATTAGACACATGTTCACATAAACTTTTTTTCTCAGAAGTACCCATACTGTCACCCCCCGAAGTACTGAACTTTCCTCCTGATACACCCTGTATGTAAGCAGTCTGGTGTGTGTGTGTGTGTGTGTGTGTGTGTGTGTGTGTGATATTAGTTATCAAAACCTATGCCCCATTCTACATGAAAATTATCGTTATGTAACGAAAACATTTAACTGTTTTTATTATGCAGGGTCGAATGCCAAATTACGCGTAAAATGAAAACTGGTTTCGAAAACGTGTGGATGGAGACCCCCCCCCCCCCCCCCCGCGCCCAATGATTAACGAACTCTGAGCCGAGGGTCGGATCCAGACTGTTTCAAATACATATGGAAGTGTTACTTATTGCACACAAAATGACTTTGGTTTTATACATTTGCATTTCCAGATCTCTTCCGCTTTGCTGCCATTAATGACACAGTCTTGTTTTGCTATATTTACTTGAAACCAGTTTTTATCGGAGTTAAAAATGATTCAGGTGGATGATGAAATAGCGACAACGACTTGTCAGCAAGTGACTGGCCGGAAAATGTTCTACTATATACGAGGTGTCGTAAAATTCGCTATTCCGAGATAGTGGAGTACTGAACTGTGATTATTTTCACTTGCGTCTGGTTTTTTATTTGAAACGGTTGGCAACATTATGGTTACATTAGCTGTTGTTTCTAGCAGCTGTTGTGTAATTGGTGTGTATACTTAAGTTGCTTCGTAAAGTCACTCAAATATGAACTGAAAATTAGCAAAAGAGCAGAAAGATTTTTGTTGCAAACCTGGAGGAAGGACAATAAACGTGTAGAGGTACAGTTTGTGAATCACTCTGTAATGGTCTCAAATGGTAGGGTAGAGTGATTACTAAACATTTGTTTGGGAAGGATGTGGAAGAAAATGGTTGTGGCCTGGTTTAAGAAGCTGTCCCGGATGTTTCCGTCGGTGAGGGAGAGAAGCCACAAAATGTCAGGGTAGTCGATGTCCTGCCTGTATGTCGAATCGGGCACCACCCAAATACCAAGTTACAAACCTTAAACCCTTGACCCAGCATCCTTTATAGAAATACCATATTAATAGATAATACCGCCAACAAGCTACAGTGACTAATATGGCGACAACGCGAAAAGTCTAAAAGCGGTGCAGGTCGGCTGTTTAAAGTTTCGTATTGAGAGTACAAATGTCTGTAGCCAACATTTACTAGCTAAGAACGTAACAGATACAGCGAAGAGGAGCAGCAGTAGACGTGGTCTTAATACACTGTGTGTTTAAAGCAACTTTGGCTTCCAAATAGTGTAATAAAACTTCTTTTCCTGGCCGCGGACGTGTTGTTCGATGTGTGCGATGTGTTGGCGTGAAGACATCGGCAAGCAAGCGGCTTCGTAAAAGAAAAATGATACAGATCATGGCGGCTAAAAAAGTAACCAAACTTTCACATTTGACCTTCTAAATATTTTGTACACTTGGTGACACTATAGGGCTTCTCCAAAATTCAAGTTATTAGTGGATTTTAAGGCAGATGGCAGTTCTATGACAAACATTCGCACGAAGTTGCAACTTTTAACCCATTTAATACGGAACGTTGCGTAATTTTGTAACTGGTTTTGAACCTGATACATAACCAGATGTGTTTGAGACGCTCATTGAGTGAGTGAAAAGAAGACGGAATCTAGGAGCACAGAAATTACTGAAGAAAGAAGTGCTGTGAAGCAATACTGAAATAAATCTAAAATGTTATTTTCCATATGTCAGGTGTACTGTATCATTCTTACGTATTTACATTTTTGCGATAGTAATTATGGGTGAGGTACTTCGTTCCTTTCGCCAGGCACTGTCTCCTATCATGTACAATTTGTTTCATTACAGGGAGGTTTTGGATGGTCGTAAGTTGTAACTCTTAACAACTTTTTATTCTGTATTGATTTCACTAAAATATTTATGGTTCATGGAGTATTTATTTGTAACGGACTTGCACCCATCCGTTATTGATTTTATATAGGCTAGTTACGCGGTATTTGCTGTATTAATTTTAATGTATTGCTGTATTCTTTTATTACGGTACATATTTCCAATTGTAACTGTGTTCAATGTGCCAAATACAGGCATCATATGAAATTCGGTTCATACCGCAGAAGGTGAAGCCGGGATAGCTCAGTCCAGTGACTAGGTTACGGGCTGGACGACAGAGGAATCGTGGTTCGATTGTCAGTAGGGTTAATCCAGACCGGTTGTGGGGCCCACCTTCCTCATATGTACTATGTATCGAGGACGCTTTCCTCGCGTAAGGCGGCCGGTACGTGAAGCTGGCAACCTCTATGTAGTGCAAAGGTAGGGTTATGCCTCCACGCCCTTATATGCCTTTGTGGCGTGCACGGGGAAAACTGTGCCTCTTCTGTTACCCCCTTACCCCTCCCGAAAAAAATTATTGGTTATCTCCAATCTGTTGACTGTCACTTCAACAATTTAGATGCCCAATTATCCTCCTGTTACAGAAGTGACGTTAGAGGAAAGAGTATGTATACTGCGCTGCGGCATTGAGTATATGCTAATGGTTAAAGTAAACTAGACATGCTTAAAAGTGTCTGTTAGCTGTGTGCTGCCTACAAGTAAATTTCTGAGGATCTACCGTGCCAACTTCCTTGTTCAGAGGAGTAGTCTGCCTTGCGTTATACTAACCAAGCAATAGTCGTGCATGACTCCGTAGATCGGATCACCTGGGAAGCTGACGATCGTGTAGTTTTCGAAACCTAGTGGTAATCGTTAGACCAACATGCCAGAATAGGCTGCTGTATCTATGTCCCTCGTATTTCCTATTCGCACATCACGAGCACCAGTGCGACTCTTAAACCATAATGTGGATAGTTCGTGAATCATTTAGACACGGACAGGGTCGAATTATGCGTTTGAATCCCACTCCGTAATTGTGATTTTTGCTGTATTGTAAAAAGTAAGTCACTTACGTGACGTGAGATTTTTGGCGGCGGTCGGAATTCATACGTCGTGTGATCAATTAGTTCACGGACTGGCCGCTGTATGACGCTACTGTAGTTCCGATAGGTGTCCTCTACTCACTTTTTACTGGCTGACGTTTCCTTAATAATAATGCCTGAAAAATACCATGTGTCTGTCTGGTTACGTCATCATACTGTTTCGAGCAATGAGCTGTATTCACACCGACACAACTCCGTTAAACAAATAGGGATGTGCGCATTGAGATCCAGTATACATACACTGTTTCATTCTTCTTTCTTGTAATTACAAAAGATGACGCAAATTTACGATGAATTTTCTTAATATTGTTAGTCCGGAAAAGAAGTGGTACGCCCATAAAGATGCGATTTGTTGTGAGTTGTGTAAAAGAACAGGCTGCCAAAACGGCCCAGATTTACTTGTTTCAGGGGAAGAGTATCACAGCTAATATTGGACTGTTGGTCGTGAGGAGGCGCTAGTTCCATTTTTCTTCGAGCGGAATATGACCATGTGATTGAAGAAGAGTGTCACATGTTCAATTATGTATTTTTGGAGTTGTGTCTCTTTTCTTCCGCACTAACGATATGTTGTTATGCTCAGAAGTTTTATTACCCTGTGGAGATGTGGGTGACGAATTAAATTCTGTCACTCGCAGGTTTGGTTCAGCGTGTCGTCAAAACCTCTGTCGTGCTGCCATATTCATTCTTTTGCATTGGAGGTTAATACTGATGCTTCTTCCAAACTCTCCGTAATTATTACACAGTTTTAACCACTGTTTATTAGGAAGCCTTTGAGATTAACAGGGTAATTGAGGTACTTCAGGAATTCGAAAACTGTAGGAACCTTGAATGCCATGCTTGACTCCGTATTAGGTGTTCTGGTTTACTATTTAGTTAGCTAATAGGGTTGCATTAATTTAGTGAAGTAGGCCGTGTACCAAATTGAGTTGCAACTACACTAGAAGCTGGTTTATCCAGCACCTTCCAGTCCAGTGGGCTGCCGGACATCATAATGTTCTGGATATAACGGCATACCCCATGTGTATCGTAGTGTACTTAGCAACATCATGGAGAGACCTAACCATTTAATTTGTTAATGGGTGTCATGTCCTGTTCTTCCTGAGGCACATTCTCCTCCCTTTCCATTACGGATTATATAACATAGCGTATGTGTATATATACTCTAAGAAGCCAATAGCACACGACGACATATTTTTCTGCCCTCGCTTTAAATGTTCTCTCACGTACATAAACCCTGTAAGCTTCCTGAACTGTCAGAAGTGGGTGCTGCCGGTAGATGGAATATTAAAATGTAATGGGCCTCTGTAAATTTCCGGTTAGTATAGTTTTCCGGATCATCCAGTGTCGGATAACCAGATCCTACGTAAATTTCCGGTTAGTGTAGCTATCCGGATCCACAGTGTCGGATAAACCAGATCCTACGTAAATTTCCAGTTAGTATAGCTTTCCTGATCACCCAGTGTCGGATAAACCGGATCCTACTCTACTATTACTTTTTAACGTCTCGTTATGTATAATATCTTCTCATGCATTTACAGAACTGGATCTCAGGGCACAAAATCGTGTTATATCCGAATATAAAGAATTCAGTGTTAAGTCCAAACAGTTCAGGCTCGCAGCAACTCCCGTAACTCCTTGCCTGTACAGTTACATGCCACAATCGCTTCCTTAGCGTCCTTCGTAATCAAACTGGTCTTCCTTTACGTCATCTTTGCCGTCACAGTGAAGGCGTGTGACGTTAAACAGGGACAAACAATGTTCGGGTCTGCTCATCCGAATTTGTAACAGTGGCACCTTTCCAGGTTTAGGTGGGCACTGTTTACTTCCGAACGGATTAACACACATTCAAGATGTCATATAGAAATTGAATTGCGGGATCTGAGTGTGTTTAGCTTTTAACTAAGTGTCACTCTATCGAGCAGTTTAATTATTGAAACTGTCGACCGAAGTAGCCATTATTTTTGACACATACCAGTCTTGTTTAGCTGAAAGATGATGAGTCAAGGGACTCAAAACTTAGAGACTGTGTGTGCGCGTGTGCGCGTGCGTGCCACATTCAGAGTGAGAGACTACGAACCCAACCGCTGAAAGCTGTCCTCCGAAAATTCAGTTCGGCCAGCAGAGATTTTGAGATTGTTTATAATATGGCCTTTCATTGAATGCTTTATTTCTCACACATTAAAAAAAATGTAATAGCAGAAGGTTAAAATATGAAAATATAGATAGATCTCAATTGGAACTGACGTGTAATGTACACGTATTTACAGTCTTCATGTGCAGTAGTCAAACTGGCAAGAGAAAGCGGGGCGAGTGTGGCCTGTTGGACGTGCTAGTGTCAGTGGTAAGAGCAAATGGACCTGCGGCCGGTAGGTACCGGTGCGTCTTCATTGTGTTATTTAAGATTTTCACAGCGGTGTTGATGAAGATTACAGCCTTCTGGGATATGGCGCCGTGTAGATTGTTCACTTGTTACCATTGTGGGGGCGCCTGATGACTCCAGTGTAGTCGAAGATGAATGCGTTGACCAATTTACTCTTCTTCGACTACCTTGAACATATAATCACCAATATTCTACGAAACTGCGGTAAAAGTTTACCAGTCAACACGGCGTCATATCCCAGAGGGCTTTAAACTTCCACGTCATAGTTTCTATGCCTTTCAGCAGCCGTATGGGTAGGTCTATAAAGTAAGCTGACCCAGTGTAAAGTAATTGATCAGAAAACAACGTAATTTCCAAATTTCCAATCTACATGGAGACTTCCGGACTTCGATGCTATCCAGATAAATGTGACTTCATCCAGCACACGTTATCGTATTTTTATGTTCTACCATGATTATAAGTGACGTGTTTTTCTTTCACGATTCCGGTAACGCAAGCACATATGTACGTGTTTCCAACGTATTTGCAACCCACAATACTGAGTCCTGTTACTGCAAGAGAAGCCAAGATGGGACTACGTTTGATTCATTTTCTACAGAGATCCACACAGAAACATAACACCATATCGGCAACATGTACGTCTGTGTGTGTGTGTGGGGGGGGTGGGGAAAACGTGGTACCAACCTACCAACAAAAGTATTTATATGTTTATTCATATTGTTATACGAAGTTGAGATTCGGTTTGTATTAAATTATTTTTATCGGGCAGATCGCTTACCTTTATGATGAGAATTTAGTCACTGAATTTCGTAATACCAACTGAATGGGTAGAGGTCACGTGGTGCTGAGGATAGGCTGCTTTGCACATAGAAGTATGTGTTCTTTCGAATGTAAATGACTTGGACGCTGTATGCGCCTTAAAACAAATCACTGCTGAAATTGCGTCACCTGTCCGAACACCGCCCATACAGACGTTTTTGCAGTCTACGGAAGTGATTGGCCCCCAAGAAGCCAGAAATGCACAAACAAGCGGATCGCATAAAAATCAAAATGGGCATGCAAACAAAGTTAATTTCAAGTGGGAGCTGATGTATTCGCAGCGTTCTCTATGTCGAGGAAGTTGATTTAGCAAAATGGTTTAGACCAGTGTTTCCCAAATTTTTTTTTCTCGCGGACCCCTTTTGGCTTCGAAAAATAACCACAGATCCCCACATCTTGTTCACGTAAATACTGAGTGTCCGGGTGATACGCATCCAAATTTAAAAATTTGTATCTCAGAACTGATTTAAGATAGCTACGAATACACACTAGTAGCATACATGACAATGCATTGCATGATTTGACCTGAATTAAACTGACTCGCTCGCTTCGTGGATACAGGGGGTTTCTTAATTAGGTAGCCTAACGGTCATACAAAATCAACACATCTCCAATTAAATAAGTTCCGCGATTATGGTTAACAAATCGTTATTCCTTTAATTCAAAAAATTATTAAACTTCAAAGTATCCATTACAGAAACACGCATTACAGAAATGCATCCACGCATCCCCTGGGAACTGGTCGCGGATCCCTGGAGATCCGCGGAGCACACGTTGGGAACCACTGGTCTGGACTTACGGGGGCTTCCTGGCTCGTATCATTCCCGGAACACCATCTATTGTGACGAATTCTTCTCGTAGTTTTTATTGGCCGCTTCAGGAAAATTCCAGGCGGATACCACGCATAGACTGCAGCTGCTGCGTGTCCGTTTTATTTTTGAATAGCTCTGACTTCGACGCTATATGACCAGAGATACTGAAGCGTAGTAAAATGAACCTCAAAAAGACGCATAACACAGTCCCGCAAAGTCGTAGTCGTATGGAATTTAATAGATCCAAATAAAGTGAAGGGGATACTTGCAAAAATTTGCGCTCTTGTATTTGTTACGTGACGTTGACGCTACACGTTGAAACTTACATTTAAAAAAAAACATAATGGGAATTATTTTTCGGATCACATGTTGTTTTGCTTTGGTAGTCCTTGTGATAGCGAGGAAAGCACAGTCAGCTGTCTTGGAGCTTCGAATTCGGGGCCAGGAACTTCATCGTAAATGCTAAACATTTAGGTTGTTTCCGAAGATAATGCAAATTGGGCACTGTACACGTATACACAGGAGTCAACCTGTCATTGTGCCAAACGGCGATATGAATAACCTATTTCTACGCGAAATAACTAATTTTTTATGTTATAGGAGATGGGCCAGCTGCGCCGCCAGTAGCTTCTCAGGAAGGCCTCTGCTCCATGTAACTGACTAATTACAGTTTAGTGATCGATCTGTATGTTGGTCGGGCGGTAGGCGGGTAAATATATGGGCTTTCGTTCGTTCATTCATTCATTCATTCATTCATTCATTCATTTATTCATTCAAGGTTCCGTTTCATACAAGATTTATTCACGGCACTTGTACCAGTTTGGATTGATATATATCTGTAAGATTTAGTGAACATCAGCTGCTTACCTTTTGTGAAAAGCATATTACAGGGATAAAAACACAATTGTTAATCTAGATGGTTGGCAAGTTTTTAAAGGGAACACAGACCACGAATGAGCTGTAATAAGGTAAAAGGATCTTGCAACAGGATTGCCTTGTTGATATGTGTGTGTGTGTGTGTGTGTGTTGTGTATATACGTATACACGACGTTATAAAATTTTTAGAAAATGTAGGGGCCACTCATAATTTGAGGCGCCAGAAGGGTGGTATGAAACACGTTCCATGCTTGAGGACCTATAAATATTACGCGCCACCGTCAAATACGTATTTAGCGTCCCTGGCGACCTGACGTCTGGGGTGTGTGTGTGTGTGTGTGTGTGTGTGTGTGTGTGTGTCCGTCCGTCCGTCCGTCCGTCCTATACCTGGGACATGGAACTACGGTGCTGGCTTTAGGCTTACAGGTATGTGTCCTTCCACGCTGTATTTGGAAGCCTTGTATTCAATGTGAGGTACACGTTTTGCCTTGCTGAAAGTGGAGATTCATTTCCATGAGAATTACATGAGACCTGCTCACGCAGTGCTTTAAAACATCACGTGTGGCTTAGAGTACGTGCGGAGCCTGACGTCGACGTCTGTTGAAAATCGTTGGGTCGAAGAAGATTATGCATGAAGGCCAAGACTAAGTCGGCACCAACTTTGCATGATGTATAGAGACTTCCTCATGCAGTTATTGCCGTGCTTTGGCAACGAACTTAGTGACGATACTAGTGGTTGTTAAAGTGACTGTTACGAATTCTGAGTAGGTGGAAGATAATTTTCAGTAACGTACACAAGAGCCTGGAAAGCCTGTAGGGATTGTGGCAGAGGAGGGTCTTGTTCTGGTTTCGATCCCCGTCCTTCACATGCGAGAAGTTACGTAATGGTCTTAAAAGAGTTACGAACTTAGTAAATAAGGAATGGTTGGAGTTCGCATTCCGTGAAGTCGATAGTAAAGTGTTGGGAAGTTCGTAGATAATTGCATTGGAGAGACTGGGGAATACTTTTTGGACGGCTTACGTGTAAGCCGTGCCAAATAAGCTGTGGCCCATGCAGTTGCGTTCATATCTAGCGCAGTGTTTCTCAATTTTTACATCTGTCGTCACACGTGGCGTCCAGTGTCTAGGGAAATACACGGATTGCCAAGTGTCAAGATGGAAGGGCAGCAATATGAGGCGGAAGGTCAGCAGATGACCTTCGTAATATGTTTGCTGATTATTTTATAGGCTTGTGCGTTGGAACCCTGAAGAAATGTATAATTGATAAAATGCCTTAATTTTTCAATGTATATATAAGTACAAGACCGTCAGATAGCCAGCAATATATGTTTATTATTATATATAGATTAAAACCAGAGCAACTGGTTTCGGCCGCATTCGGCCATCATCAGCCTCAAACTCAAAAACTAGTGTTAGCAAAAGCTCTACATGAGTGAAAGGAGGTGCATTTTTGTACTATTCTTACAACGGTTTGTATAAGGGTTCAGATTATTGCTACCAATCGTCATTTGTCTTTTTTGCTATTGCTGTGTTTATATTATTTAGTTGTGGTTTATTTAACGTCAGTAACTAAGGCTCGTGTCTCATAGTAGACGAGAAATTTAGTTCTGAACTCTTTAAGTGGTCAGTTTATTACAAATAAATAATGAAACAATCAGTATTAAATAGTTGATAAAATTTAGAAATGCAGTTGTTTATATTTTGGGGTAAATTGTTCAGAGGCATTTCCCATTTCCAAGTTCAGTCCTTTCGTCCTTCTCGTAATGTTGCCCTTGTTCGTATCTTGGCTGTGTCACTGTTTATTCTGACTAATTTTTGGTTTGAAGTTTGTGGGGCCAGGGAAATATTACAATATGAGATACCTTCCAGCTGATTAGAGTGTTTTGCATGGAAGACTTCATGCATCCTGGCCATTACTGAACGCATAATTAACACATTCGACGCCTTACAACGTGTTTAGTACAAACAACATCATTAGGTCTAATCGGACATAAATATGAAGTCAGCTGTGCTAATTTCCTTCCTTGTCGAGTGTCTCGTTGATGGGCGGGTAGTGGGTTCGAAATGGATGGTACAGTAGGCGTGGGCCTGTACTGTAGTCACTTCCTTTAACCTTTTAAAGCCTAGCGGTAACTTTACGTACCACCAGGTTTAACATTAAAAAATTCTACGTGGTGCCCACATTGCGTTTATGTGTTTTGTACGGATCTCAGAACAAACAGCAACTTTTGCCTTATAAAACATTAAGAGACCGGTTTTTATAATCGAGGTGGAGAGTGTTTACAGCGCGGTACGCACTGAGTCCTTATATAAAACAGGTACGCTTCGTCTTTAAAGGGTTAATTATGCTTCTGCTATGCTATGGAACCTGAAACGTTCTCTGTGAGTTTATAACAAGCTCACCACTTGTCTGTTGCCAGCCAGTTCAATCCAGTTACCGTTATAACTTGCTTAAGAATTCTGCAACCTGCGCACTGTTTATGGAAGCTGCATCTCTCCCCGTTTAACCGCCAGAATTAAGAGTTTGTATACATGCCGTGTTCTGAATAGCCATCACACAGTAGCCTTATTTAATGAGCCAAAGAAGATACAGCGAATAACTCACTGGGTATTTAGTTATGTTGTCTTTAAATTTCTGAATTATTGTTTAAGGTTTAAAATTTTATAAACTTTTTGACGCGCTAAGCTCGCATTCAGCAGTTCCTGCTTTCAATAAATATCACCTGTTTTGTGGAGACAGTGGGGTAATGTGATGTATGGGAATCGGGTAAAATGTAATTATTTGTTGAGTCTCAGGTATATTTCTTTGGATGTGAGTGCTAAGACGATGTATGCGAAAACGACAGCCCTTCGTTCCTGAAACTTACAGAAGCTCTGAATAAACTCTGTGGGAAAATTCGGAGTTATCGAAACTCGAGCGAACAGCATATCGTTACGAGCGTGTTTAAACAGACGTGATTTCTGGTTCAGTCTGGTTAGATATTCAGTGAACACGAAGCACAGATAAATTTGTACAAGGTGATAAAAAAGGAACGCCCTAGTTTTAAGGCTTTATACCCTAGTTATTTTAGGCACGTAATGTTTCATGTTAGGCGATTTACTTAGTATTGGATACAGGAAGTTATCTTTCGACAACCACGTATATTCTGGTGGCTTCATTATGATGCTTTGTGTACGTGGGAAAAATTACGTAAGTTTCAGACAAACTGTTCTGCTTGAGAGTCGAAACGTCGTACACATCACCTCAAGAGCATGCGGTACCCAGAGTGCAAAGAATAATGTCCACAGGACCTCAGATATCAAATAAAATTAGCTTCATATCGTTTAAATCAGTGGTTCTCAAAGTGGACCATATGGGCGGGAAGGGGGGGGGGG